>JAJVHD010000047.1:600000-835100 GCA_022207745.1 Brachionus rubens | reverse complement strand
ATAAGGCCAAACAGAATAAAATTATTTCAATTTTTAAAAATTGTTCTGTTTTTTTGTCACTTAACTTCAACAATGTCACCGCTTGAATGACTCTTATGGTTTTTAATTTTCTACTCACTAAACTTAATAAACTCTTGACTACTTCTTAGACCTCACATAGTTATAATTCGTTTGACAAGACTTAGGAGAAGATCATGATAAAAAAAGAAGGAAACAATGGGACCCCTTAGAATTTTCTCATGGTTTGTTGAAACCAGGAACCTCCAATAAATGGTCAGTCGTTTTTTTAAAGTTTTCTAAAAGTTCATTGGATATACTTTAAATATTTTAATCTTGGAAAATTAAGATATTTCTGTTCGTTCCGAAATATAAATTAATTAATTGCAAAAAAAATATTCAACTTCACTTAGTAAAAAAAAAAACAGCAATTAAAACAATTATTCTTCTACTAAACGAAAATCAGTGAGTTCAACATAAACGTGAGTCTTATTTTTTGTTTTAAGCTGAGCACACAAACATTATTTTACTCGAACACTAATAAAATTTTAAAAAATAAATACAATTATCATGAAAACTTAATGGTGTATCACGAGGAATTGAAACTTCATCAACCGTTAGAGTATGACTCAAATTAGATACTCTTGCCGATTCCGAAAATCGAGCTAACTTTTTAGCCAATAATTTTTCGTGTTCTTTCGCATCGTTCCGATGCTGTTGCTGTTTCTTTGAATTATTTAATCTAGATGTAGATTTTGTAGCCTCTGTGTCTTGATTCTCTAAATTTGCTTTTAAATTTTTCATTTTTGCTGTTATTTAAAATTTTTTTGTTGTTGTTGTTATTTAAGAGAAAACTTTTTTTTGAACAAAAGAATAAAAAAAAAATTTACTTTGTTTCATTAGGTTTATTGTGTCAACTGTTTAGCTTGCAATTGCTGTTGTAATTGTTGTTTCTCCATCCTAAGATTTTCAATTCGTTCCATTCTCTTATGTTTCTCAACCATTCGTTGCATATTTCTATAAACTTATAAGCTTTACAATTTTTAGTTTCCTTTTAACATTATTTTATTACCTCAATTCGGCTCTTTCTTCAGCTAACTTTCTTGCTTTGTCATTTGAAATTTTATTTCTTTTATTTTCGTTATCCTTTAAATACTTTTTTGTTGCTTGTTCCTTTTCTATTTGATATTGTATTAACGCTTCGACAAACTCTTGATAATCATTACAACAGTGAAGCTTAAATACTCGGATTATTACCTGTTCAGAAAGTTTTTTTTTTTTTTTCAATTCCTCCCTACTGTTCCCGGATTATTCGATTCCTGCCTGTTTAATTGTAGGCCAAGGTTTTGTTATATTCTCACAAAATTTCACATGTTCGCCCACCTTTAATGTGAATATTAAAATCTAACATAAAGTTTCCGAGATTTCGATTTGATCTGAATCGATTGAAAGAGTTGGGCTTGTTTCTCGTGCAGGGATTTCAGTTTTTTTAACTTCGGGGTTGAATTGTAATATCTTGGGAGGTCCGACTGTTTCAATTTTTGTAACGGGTTTTGGTTTTGGCGTCGGAGGTGGCTTAACAACCTCTGGCTCACTTTCCGAATCACTCGATTGGACTAAATCATTTACAATTTCTTCAAATAAATCAGCTCCTTCACGTCTTATTTTATTAATCAATTCCATGTCTTGGATCCAACTCCAATCAGTTTGAGTGTCTGTATCGACTCCATTTGGCAGCTTGCTTGTAACAGTCGCTTCTGAAGTTCGACTGGTTACACTCGAAAAGTGATTCCTTACGGAAACTAGTTAAAATTTTGGGACGAGTTGTTCTAGCTGAAACAAAAAAAAGGTTTTTTAAAAGTTTAATATTTTTTTGTAAACAGAAATGAACCTGTTTCTTTTGGTTGATCATTTGTAAAAATCTCGTTTAATTCATTGTAATTAGACATTATATGATTTACATTTAGAGCTGTCAATCTTTAAAAAATTTTAAGTTTTAATAAATAGAAGAGGAATTTTTCCATGATTGCATTAGTCCCGGAGGAAAATTAGAAATTAAACTTGGGAACAAAAAAAAAGGTTAATTATGCTCAAAAATATAATCAGAGTACGTTTAATAAAGCTTAACACAAGTAAGAGAAAAAGAAAACGTAATTTTTTCATTTATGTATTAAGCTTTCCTTTAATTTTGAAATATCTTAGCGACTAGTCCTCTAAATTAAAGAATAATTTGAATTGAAAAAATATTTTTTTTAGAGTTATGAGAATTTTAGTTTATTTGAGATTTAAACGTTACCTGATAGTTGACTTTGCTTTGAACGCAGTCAAATACTTTTTTGATTGTCATTGTTTGACACTAACTTCCGTCAAATAAAGAGATTAATTAAATTTTTTTGATTAATTAACACTAGAAAAGTTGAGCTTTTTTAATATTAATGTATTCTGAGACTCTTGTCTATTTTAAAGATATGGTTCGCCCAATGCAAAACTTCCACGCTATCTAAAATTTAAAGATATCTGTTAGTTTTTACAGAATCTGAATAGAAATTTAGATAGCATTACCATAATTATATGATTAATGATACAGATTCTGATAGAAAAAAAGATTTTACACAAGCTAAAAGTGTTTTTGACGAAAAAAAAAGTTAAATTCGTTTTTTTAATAAAATAACAAAAAAATGTCAATTTTTATAGTTTTTTGGGATCTTGTCCGCGGAAAGTCCCAAAACATATACTTTGTTACCTATTGGCTTGGAGAGCAGAAATTTTTTTACAAAATGTTGGGACTAGATTTTTTATTTATTAACCTGCAGAATAGAAACAATGTGCCTAAAAAGGTGCTAATAATCAAAAACCTTAAAGATGAAGGAATTTGCATTTTCTGACCCGAAATTCGTGATTCTCGTATAGAATTACCATAGAAAACATATATAATTATTCAAATAAACGATTCCTTAAATTTATCAAAAAAGTGCCTAAATTATCTTTGAAAAACCTATGGTAATTCTATACGAGAATCACGAATTTCGGGTCAGAAAATGCAAATTCCTTCATCATTAAGGTTTTTGATTTTTAGCACCTTTTTAGCCATTATTTAAACATTTTAGTAAACATGATTGGAAAAAGCTATAATTGATGTAAAGATTTGTTCTGAAAGCTAAAAAGCTACCATTTACGCTGGGACCATTGCCGATAGGGAAAAAAATCCCTAAAGCAATGAAAACGGAAAAAATAAGGGAATTTTCCGGTCAAACCGCATCTCTTCCTCAAAAATTTTCAAGCAGATATCTTAAAAAGTATTGGTATTGGGGATCACCTGGGACTAGATGTTTTTGAAAAATACCTTTTTTTTACCGTTTTTAACCGAATAGGGCTTTTCAAAAATGTTGTTTCCAGCTCATTGTGGATACCAACGTAAATTGGAGCTTTTTGGCTTTCAGAACAAATTTTTGAATTTTCAACCCATTAATAAAATATTTTTCTTGAGTTTCCAGGTTGGTATATTACAGTTAAAATAATTTCAAAAATATAAAATTTAAATAACACGGAAGTTTTAAATTATATGCATTTCATTTTGTCGATAGTTAAAAAAAGTTTGAAATAGACAAAGAATATTTATTTGATCAAATTTATTAATTATATCAATTCTACCTTATTCACTCAAATGTTGGTCCGGTATGGTCAATTGTACCCTTCTCGAAATTTATCGCTGGTACATGTACATTCGGTTTTGAGATTATTTTTTAGAGTAAAAATCTGGATTTTTCAAAATTCTACAATTTGATAACCATCGAGCGAATACTTTGTGGTTCTCTTTTTAAATCTAAAATAAAGCAATAAAAGATTTGAAAATTAAAAATTTACAATAAAGAATACATTTTTTTGAAGACTAAAGGCTTATCAAGATCAGACAAGTGTAACCATTTATTTTCAGGTACTAACCTGGTCCGTTCACATGTTCCAAAAATTAACGTTTCAAATCCTTTCATGAACACTCCTGAACGTTCGCGTTCGTCCGAATGTTCAAAGTTTCCACAACCTTTCATATCTTTTCATAAGCTTTCATAGATTTTCGTGGCCTTTCATAACTTTTCGGACCATTTTCATGATTTTTCGGAGTATATCAAATATTTACATAAATTTTCGTGGACTTTCGGTATCCGAAAAATCATGAAAATGATCCGAAAAGCTATGAAAGCTTTTGAAAAGATATGAAAGGTTCTGAAAACTTTTGAACATTCGAACGAATTCGGATGAACGCGAACGTTCATGAGTGTTCATGAAAGGATTCGAACGACCAGGTTAGTATATCACCTATAATATATACAACCCTGGTCATTCAAAGCTTCCAAAAATGAACATTCATGAATTTTCATGAACATTCATTTTTGGAAGCTTTGAATGACCATGGTTGTATAACATATACCTTATCCGAACCCTGAAGCCCATTTTTTTCTAGGTTACTCAAACCGATCCAATACCCGAAAATAAATGGGTACACATGTCTGATCATGGTTTTTAAAAATTTTGAATTAGCCTCAATTCAAATTTGATTATATCAAAAACTGTTACTCGAAATGTTTCAGATTTTTTAAAAAATAATGATTTGAAAAAACATGGGTATTATGAAGCAAATGACGCAAATAACAGGTTAATTTATCATTCAAATATTTTCAAGTGTTATGAAATAAATCAAGAAAAATGACAAAAATACAATTGATTTAATTAAAATAAAATATATTATTATAACAGATTTTAAAAAATCATATTAATAATAATCTGGTTTTTCAAAAAAACATGGAACTGCAAATTTCAATCTTGCTTTTTAAGATAATTTGCAATTACTTACCAATATTTGGGCTGTTATCTTTGTTATCTAGTCTATGTATTGGCTTATACAATTCATTCATTCAAATAATTTTTAATTTTGATCGAAATTCGTGTTAAGTTTTTGGTACTAAGATTGCTTAAAGACTTGAAGTAATTGATTATATCAACCAATGATAATTTTACCTCTTGATATCAATCAGAGAATTACTGCGAATAAACAGGAAACGGAAAATATTTTAAAGTTCTTCCATCCTACGAAATTATTGAAATTAGAACACACTAAACGCAAAAATCAACCTATTGCTATGTTAGAAGACAAATGGGATGAGTTAAGGTGGAGTTGACTGTAATACGCCGTGAACAAGTTAAAGCCTTCTCATGGCTAATTGATTTTTTTTTTGGGTAAAAATTTGATTTGAGATTCGTGTCATGTAAAACTTCCACGCTATCTGAATTTGAAAAATCTGACCGCATATGCGTGTTCCTAAGACAGTCCCGGAAATTAAATTGTCACATGATATCATATGATATCAGCTGACCTCATCTGATGTAATCTGGTATCATCTGTGATCAGTTTCCATCCGACTACGTTGGAAATTCATAATGTTTGTAATTCTCTTAATGATATCATATGATATCATGTGACAAGTTAATTTCCGGGACTGTATTTGAAAATTCAAGCTGAGTAAGAATCAACCATAAAAAATAAGTGTCCAGATATGGCGTATTCACGTTAGCTTGTTGTGGTTCAATTAAAATAAACCATTAATGATTATCCAAATAAAAAGAATCTCAATATTGAAAATTTAACATTTTTTGTCAATATAATCATTACTATAGCTTTGCATTAGGTAACTTAATGTATTCTATATCAAAATATATTTGTTATCTATGTTTTTTCTATACGAGAATCACGAATTTCGGGTTAAAAATGCAAATTCCTACATCCTTAAGGTTTTCAGCTTAAATATGAATTTTCCACAAGCTTAGCAGTAAAAAATTACATGTTTTGGGACATTTCATAAATAATTCGACATCCTTAAAATTTGGGAATCCAAGATTTTCAAATACCAGGAACACGCATATGTTTTCAAATTCAAATAGCGTGGAAGTTTTGGAAACCTTAAACGTAGCTAAGAGCTCAAGAGTGGAGCAATTAAGGAAACAGTTGCACTGAAATCTGTTTTATATTTTTTAAGGTTCAAATTTGGAAAATTTCAAGTTATTGAAAAAATTTTTTTTGTGAATGAAGTTTCATAAAGTTGAATGAGTTAAGCGAATGAATCCTCTGGGTCTCAACTTAAAATATCTTAAAAAAATACGGAAATATTTTTTCATAGAATTTTATAAACGGGCAAATACTGAATATCAACTTTTGGCGAACCAAAATATAATTCTACAACTGAAGATATTTTGATAAAATATAGCGATCATCTGAAAAGTACTGAAGCAATATAGCTACATTCATGTGGGATTTTATTCAAAATATCAGTTTTTATAATTTTTTGTTAAACGAAAGATCTCTAATATATCTATATTCTAGATACAAGATTAAATAATGTTTAATAGCACCAAATAGATTTCAAAAGATATTTCAAATGTAAAATTTATCATAAATTATTGATTAATTTTTTTATCAACAAACAACAACAAAAATTTCAAATAATTTTTTTTTTTTGTTTCTTTTGTATTTACAGTTTAGAATTTCAGGCAAATTTCAACTTTAATCAATTTAATGATCTAAAGAAATTTTTTTTTTTTTTTTTGAGTCAATTTAAAAACAGATTTCTATAGTTGTTCAGCAACTAAACAAATAGAAAAAAAATATTGATTTTCTTTCAAAACAAAAGAAGAATAAAACGAAACAAAAACGATTAAGAGATTCTTTAGATAAAATAGATAAATGAACTCAATTGGGATTGTGCACAATCACACACACACAGAAAATTAATTAGTTCAGAAATTGATCCTGAAGGCAAGAGAATCGAATAATTTTGCAGCAATTTGAAACAATCGCACTAAAGAACAACACGAAAGAAGAGAAAAAAAAATTAAAATAAATTATTACTAAATATGAAGCAGTGTAGATCCCTCAATTCTCAGCCAAACAAAATTTATCAATAAATTATTTTTTTTGTAAGCTCTATATTTCTGTTTTATGTTTCTTGTGTGTGTGTGTGTTCGTTTTGTTTTCATTAAAAAAAGAAAATTCTATTTTAATTTAGCATTCCAAACGATATCCAATAACTTGAAAAAAGGAAAAGAAATTTTTATTTTTTTTAAATTATGTCAATAATTTTCATTATTATTTAGCTAAGTGCCACTAGAAAAATAAACAACGCGAAAATTAAATTTTTTTTTTTTAGTTACGATTCAATTTCAAAATCTATTACTTTCTTTTTTTTTGATTGATTTTTATTCCTGAAATTATGCTCCGATACAAGTCCTTTTTATTATTACAAATAGTCAACATATAGGCTTTCCAAAATAAAAAAAAATATGTTCACCACACACACACACTTAATCATTTATTTTAGAAATGAATTTTCTTTTTTTGTAGATTTCAAAGATACCTAAATTTTACGTTTTTTTTGGTATTATTGTAATAATATTATATAATTAATTAGTATTTTATTGATTTTTGATTTCTCTCTCTCTGTGTGCTAAGAATTTTCGTTCAACATAATATATTTGTGTTTAAAATTGTTCTTTGTTCCTCTATTATTTTTTTATTATAGTTTTCAACTGAATAATTTAGAAGTTGTGTAACATGCTTCTTTTTTTTTTTTAAAACTTTTTTATCTTTTTAATAAGTCTTTCGAATCGAAATGCTTTAGGTAATTTTTTCCGAATCACAGAAGCGGAAAATCAAGTTTAAAATGATCTATATTTTATGTTCAAGTAACTTAAGGAAGCCTTAAAAGAAAATCCCCAACAGGGCTTCTGTTTTGTTTAATTTTAAAATTATTTTTTTTTACGGAGTGCTAGTTGATTTAATCATTCGTTCATAATTAAGATGAACTATCAACAAAAAATAACTTCTCCTACTTAAAGTTGTGATTTTTTGACAGGTAAGGCAATATCATAAAAATTTTCATGCTCTTTTGAGAACAAAAGAAGATTGATGAAAATTTTGCGATCAAAAATGCAACTACATCTTGTAAAATTGTTGGAAACTGTATCCCATGAGTAATTGCGTTCGTATTTTTCATTTAACAAACTTAAACAGCTTATTTATGATAACATATACCAAAACGATAGGCACATAACACCATCGAGTTCAATCGGTGCAATAAGTTAACCCACAAGGACTTTTTTCCTAAGCGTGTTTCAACTCGTTAAACAAATAAAAATAATATCATCAACGGTTGTTTCCAATGGTTCTTGTCTCTGAAAAGTCTTTTTCAAGATTTTCGGAACACTTTGAATAGCTAAAAAAAGTTCTGGAAAGTCTCTGTTTGATTGTTTTCACTGGTTTCACTAGGAATCTCCTTGAGGATCATTCAAACCAAAAAAAAACACTTTCGGTCAGTTATCATTTTTCAGCATAACGGGTTTCATCGCGGAGCTAAGTACCAACTATGGCAGATGTTTTTTTGGCTCCGACATGTTTGAATATGACTATCAAATTTGTTCTTGAAGCTATTGACAGATTCGACATTCTTGATATCATCCGGCAAGCTATTTCAGTAAGGTTGTCTTGATGAACATGACATAACAAGTTGCCTGTAGAATATGTTCTTAGACTTTGACAATTAACAATTGGGTGGTACTATTAAATCTTGTTAAAACCTTTAAAGATTTTGTAAAATTGTATCATGTCACCTCTCGTTCTTCGTTTCGTTGCTATGACATTCTCATCTCATGTTACTATGCACAGTCCTTTTAGCATGATATTTTACAACAACTTGAAGATACTCTTTCTTTAGTGAGCAACATGTGTTCATATTCTACAAAAAATCCATGTTAAACTAGCCAGAATATTATTTACGGTTAATTTAAAATAGAATTTCCATTAAAAAGCCTTTCAACTTTTTTAGATTAGAACAAGAATCAATTAAAATATTTCGAAAAATTAAATTCGATTTCAACAGCAACAAAAATATCTAAATATGGTTAAAATAAACAACAAGAACAACAATCGCGGCAGAATGAAATCTTATAATTGTATTTGCTACTAAACAACAAACTAAAACCAAGAAAGAAAAAAACAAGAAATAGAGAACATAAAATCTTTATAATTAAAAAAAAAAAAAAACTCTAAAATAAAATCGAGTATTGAATTACTGAGAATATCTTGAGTTACCAATGATACGAATAGAATCGAATTTTGTTATAATAATTTCAAATTTTCGAACTATACTAACTTGACTAACTCGAAACGTCGATTCTTTTACTGATAGACCCTTTTTTTTATTTATTTATTTTTTGTCGATTTTGTGAAAAATGAAGTCATTTTTAAATTGTTTAAAATATTTTTATAAATTTAAAAAAAAACACCTTATAATCTTATGCATTAAGTTAATATTATTATCAAGTTTAGTTCTCATAGTGGCTGAGTCGAATGCACGCAACAAAATGGATAAAGACGAATCACCACCACCAGGACATGAAGATCCGGTGCATGTGAGAACTACACGACGACCAAGTGGTCGTAAAACCGGGACAACAAGTCCAAAAACCACGATTAAAACGACAAAACCAACAACGCCAAAATCAAATTCCAAAATAGCTGTTCCACTTTATTTATCTCCGTCTATAACCCCTCCCAAACCGTTCAATTATTCAAGTGAATCACTTAATCAAACCCATGCGAATATGTTCAAAAATTGGATCGATATTAAATCGAATGAGCTTTACGATTTGAGCATGAACTACTCCGGTTTTAAACTTCTCAATGCGACTTACAATGTTCAATTGAGGAAAGATGCAAAGTTCGCGTGGATTAATTTCACTGAAATGATAATCAATATATCCAAAACTATAAGTGAAGTGCTACATCACAAGACTTTGATAGTCAAAAATTTGTCTGATTTAGTCGAAAAAGCGTTCGATGAGTACAGAAATGATACACGTCGTGTCAAAGATTCGGCTACATTTCTCTATTACGATGCTAAAAGTCCTAAAACATTTTGTGATGTACAAGAAGCAAATATTCTTCGTGCTTCAAAACAACATAATTCATCAGCAACGAAAACAACGCCCATAAGTGTAAAAACATCTACAATATCTACTACACAACAAACAACACTCAAACAAAAACCAAATGCAACTCAAATTAAAACGTTCAATAAACGAAATTACGGTAAACTAGACGATGATATTGACTTGTTAGATTTGTTAAATGATGAGCTTTTTTTTGATTACAAAAATGATAAAACATTAGAAAAATTAAAGAGTTATGTTTTTAATGAGACTATTGAGTGCCCATATCATTATCGTGTTAAACGACAAATTCCAACTAAAGAAACACCAGCTGCTGCTAGGGGTAAAAATTCAAAAAAACCCGGTCAAACAAAACGTCCACGTCTTAATTACACTACATCACGAGGAACAACAACTACCACAGCTACACCTGTTACAAATTATCTTTACGATGATGCCGATGAACGAACAGATCTAGAGACTTATGATTACATGGCATTGGATTATGATTTAAGCGAAAAATCGCCATATTGGAATATAAGTTGCATTAATCGTACATTTGATGAAAATTTTAAAAATTTTCAAAAAGGTGTCAATCGTAATCAATCGACACTTCATGTACCAACAAATGTGTACAAACAAGATTTAGACATAAATATGACCGCGTATTGGACAGAAGCTCTAGACGATTTGTTTAAACTTAACTATGATAATGATAATGAATTATTTTGGCAATATTTTTGTAGTTCAAACGGGTTGTTTAGACGTTTCCCTGGCGCTTATTGGACAGTGCCTCAGAATGAAGACTTTTTCGATTGTAGATTACAGTCTTGGTATATCATGGCCGCTGCGTCTCCAAAAGACGTACTCATTTTGTTAGACGTAAGTGGTTCTATGACCGGTTTAAGACTTGAAATAGCTAAAAAATTAGTCGAAGCTATAATGGACACTCTCAGTGATAACGATTTTTTTAATATTTTAACTTTTTCAAATACTGTAAGTACTTGTTATTTAAATGTTTTCTCTCATCCGTCTGACTTAAAAATTTGTTTGTCTAGGTCGATTATTTAATGAATAAAGAGAATGAAACCCAGTATCGAGAACGATTTATCCAAGCAGGCCGGACGAACAAAAAAGTTTTCGTTGATCGTTTAAAATGGTTCAAAAACACAAGTAATATAGCAGACTTTGAGACTGCTTTTAAAAAATCATTTGATATTTTACTCAAACCGGACTTGGATTCGGATAGTTGTAATTGTAATAAAGCAATAATGTTATTAACCGATGGAGCAACTGAAAATGCTGAAAATGTTTTTCGAGCAAATAATTGGGAAAATGGACGTAAAGTGAGGGTTTTTACGTTTTTAATAGGCCGAGAGGTTACCGATTCGAGGCAAGTCGAATGGATGGCATGTGCTAATGATGGTCAGTATTTTCACGTAGCGACTCTGGCTGATGTAAACGAGCACGTTCATGAATACATTCCAGTACTAAGTCGACCAATGGCGTTAACGGGTCAGCATGAAACTACGTGGAGTAATGTTTTTGTTGGTCATTTAGACAAAGAGCTTAAAATTGCAGTTGCAAGACCAGCGTTTAAGACAAAAGAGTCGTTGTTATCAAAAGTAGATCTTGCTAAAAAAGACGACGAATATTTTAGAAATATTCTCAGAACAAAATCGAGTACTCAATCGCCAACAACTACCGAAATTCTCGAGTATGATCCTGAGTATGAGTATTACGAAGACGATCCAGTTGATGAAGAAGTTAACGCTAAAGACTATGAGAAACCAGAAGCGACTAAACCGGAAGAAAAAGAGCCTGAAGAACTTGACGAAAGCAATGAATCTGAAGAAATAAATATTCTTAAAAATACAAATGATGTATTACGAAATCAACAAGTACTATTAGGAGTTGTTGGAGTCGATGTACCAGTATTGAGATTAATAAGTAAAGTTAGTCCTAAATATCAAATGGGCGTAGGTATTTACATTATAATGTTGGATAATAATGGGTTTATTGTTTTTCATCCGAGTATTAAAAAAGAAATTGCTCGAAATGATTTCAATTTTAAAGGTACTTCGAACAGCATTGATTTGGATCGATTTGAAATTCCGATTGGTAATGATGAAGAATTTGAAAATTTAGAACATGAAATGATCGACCAAAAAACTGGAAATATGACTTTGGACAATTGGAAAAGAGAAGGTAACTATTTCAATACAGATATTTTAATCCAGCGATTAGCCCGAATTTTAATATATTACGCCACTACGCATGCACTCGATCCGAGGCATGCATTGCTTTATTAAGAGATGATTACACTTTTTTTTAAAAATAATTCTATGGGATCGAACTCTGGGCGTTTTTTTATTAGAGTCAAGAACCCTTTCTTTTACAGTACATCCTCATCAATTGAGTTTAGTCTTCAAGACTATAAGAGTGACTCATTACTAACCTGAAAGGTCTGAGTCATGAAACGGTATCCAAATTATCTCATGTCAAGATTCTGAATTTTTGGACTTCTCCAGGACTGGGGTGAGTCGTCATTGACTTTCACAAACTTCGTGTAGAAACCATTTTTCTTCCTATCGAAAAGATAAAATTTTGAGCTCAAGTCTTTAAAATTGTCCTGTACTTAGCAATATTTTTAAAACGTAATATCCAAGACCCCTGCAAAACCTTTCGATGTAGATAAAAAGAGGATAGTTCTTTTCAGTGGTGCATTAACCATTGAAAACCTGGGTGACGAGTCTAATCAATTGTAGACCTTTTTATCATTTCAAACGGAAAAATTTGAAATGATTGCTTTACAAAAAAAAGTTGAAAATTTTTGGAAATTCACTGATCACATTAGATCACATAACATTAGAAGAAATTAATTTTTGTTAAGTTGAAAAGGCAAAACCGTTCATTAAACTGTATGCAAAGAGTTACAGCAAAATGAGCGTCCGAGCCTTAGGACAATTTTAGCCGTACCTTGAAGTCAATTCTAATGTTTTATAGAAGCATATTATAATGAAAAGTTGATTCGTTTATTAAGTCAAAATTCAACATCACAAGAAATCAAGAGAACAAGTTATGGGACAATCGCGAGAGTTCCTAATGAGGAAGTCCTTTTGGAGGAATTCACGTTTTTCAACGTTTTGTTTTACGGTACAACAGATTCATGGTTTAGGATCACCAACAAATCTGTATTAGCCCAATGTTAAGCATGGAGTATCGTATTTTAGTGGACTGTTTAGTATTTTTTCAATTTAGGGATCGGAGATTTGAGATTCCTTTTGGTAAAGCCTTAAACTACCCAGGAACTGATTCTTATGCTAAGATCTTTATAAGTTCTTGACACGATTTTTTCAAGTTCAGTAACTGATCTTATAAGATTCCAATAAGATTTGGGAATTTTTAAAAAATCTTACTCAAGAAAATACCAAGAATTGATAAGAATAAGATTTAGATAAGATTCTTGAAAAATCTTTGAAGCCAGTTTTTATTAATCTGGAATCTTAAAGAATCTTACTTAAATCTTATTCTTATCAATTCTTGGTATTTTCTTGAGTAAGATTTTTTAAAAATTCCCAAATCTTATTGGAATCTTATAAGATCAGTTACTGAACTTGAAAAAATCGTGTCAAGAACTTGTAAAGATCTTAGCATAAGAATCATTTTCTGGGTACTTGGCGAATTTTTCAAGATTAAGATGTATATTTTGCTGACTTTTAAATTCATGTTTTATTGTTTCGAATATTTAATTTAAGACTCTCGAGGCAAAATTAAAAAAGTAAATTGTATTTTAAATGAAAATTTTAATTTTAAAGGTTTGAGAGTAATTCGACGTCGTACCGAATATGTGTATACACCTGTTTCAAAGACACCATTTAGTGTTGCAATCGCATCGCCAAGTAGTTTTGGCCGTTATTACATCGATTTACCATCAAATAAAGAAAATGATTACGAATTTGAACTCAAAGATTTAATCGGAAATAATTTCGAATCAAACATTCAACTTTACAATTGTTCTTACAATTACACTCGTTTGATCGAAAAAATACTCAATCCAAAACAATACATGGACTATTGTATTCGTTATTTATTCCAAGATCGTGATCAAGTACTCGCCATAAAATCAGATTTAGTATTCCATAATTTATACTATCAAAAATATAATTTATCTATGTACGCTGAATACCCGAATTTAGTCAAATCGTCATTTTATGGTACTTATTCAGGAATAACTTTTTTTCTCCCTGTTATGTTCTATCGAAGTCGAATGGGTCTGACCGTATCACAACTTTTAAATAACAACTACAGTTTTAAGAATAAGACAAAATACATGTCGTCGACTACTTTTCAATCACAAATACCTGAACCTACTCGTATAACCCAGCCTTTTCAAACCGATCTCCAAACTGAAATGACAATGAACGTTGAACTCGGCTCCATACTCGAACCCTTACTCAAAGCATCTACTAAACCGAACACTAATTTTACAACAAACACTACAAACACAACCGAAAGCGAAATCTATAAAAACAGTTTAAATCTATTAAGCACTGAAAGTAATAAACACACGTACAGTTTTGAAAAACAATATTACACACGTTCGATTGAATTTAGCGATTATTTACGAACTGAATTCAATATGACTGAGCCTGTTGTAAATTATTTTTTAAATGAATCTTCCAAAGAAATACGAAGAGATACAGTTGGGGCAACAATACCCATTTGGTTGGATAAAGTTCCAACTGCAGTTACTGGTGTTATGTACGATGCACAATTATTACAATATTTTTTATTCGAAAATTATATGATGCCAGACTGTGATCATATAACATGTCGTAATTTATGTAGTCAAAAACGTGGTATGAATTTATCTTGTTATTTAGTAGACGAACATGGGATAGTTGTTTTAAGCACTCAGGAACGAGTTAGCAAACAAATTAAAGAAGCTATAGGTCAACCGTTATACAAAGTCAACCCTTGGTTGATGAAAATACTCGAATATGAAGGTGTTTACGATTTAGTAATTCCAGGTAAAGAGTTGCCTGAATGTAAACAAGAGAGCCGTATTTTTAACAATTCAACTAGGTTGAAAAATTTTTTAATCAATTTGTTGAAATTATTTGTCAGTTTAGTTTCACAAATCTTTTGGAGTGTTTTATACATTTTTTATAGACCGACAACAACGAATGCCCAGGGCATTTCGGCATTGAATTTAGCCGAGCATATCCGAATATTTAATAATGAATGGAGAGGAAAAAACAGTCATTGTTATAATTTTGGTGTTTATGCGTTTAATTTGACTAAATGGAATAGTTTGGATGCGTCTGAGATTAGGGTCTGGTGCAATTCGACAAATAACACACAACGCAAATTTCTAGTCAGTTCAGTCAAACACAGTAATCTAATAATGTTGGTAGTCGAAGAAGAATTTGAGCTTATACACTGTGGTAATCTATCACAGCTGATAAAACAATATGAAAGTCCAATTGAATACAATTTAACAAACGATAGTCTTATTGAAAATTTAACAATTAACGAAATGACAATGAATTATGTCACAATTCCAATTGATTTAATAAACGATACATATTCGAATTTGTCTTCCGCAATGTCTAAAAAAATTACAAAACGTGATTTTACGGTAAATCGTTATAGAAAAAAACCCGAACATTGTCACAATATTTACGAAAATGAAAAACAATATCTACCGTGTTTGAGTAAATCAGTGCTAATTAAACTTAATTTACGCCTAATATTTGCATGTCTTTTAATGAGTTTTAAAAGTTTTTTTAAAAATTAACCTGGGCTGAAACAAAAAACAACAAAAACAGTTGAGCTTAAAATTTTTTATTGCATGAAATTATTTTTTTATTTAATTTATTTATTTTTTGGGCTAATTATTTTTTTGCATCTTTTATTTTTTAGTTGGTTTTTTTTTAATAAAATTTTTTTAACATTAGTTTGTTTTTTTTTTTGACTAGAGAGTTTGGTCTTGGGTTTGAATTCTTTTTTTTTTTTAAACTAAAATTATTGACTATAATTAAGTTCCTGGTAGAGAGGAAATAAAATAATAATTTGCGTCATAAATTATAAGCTTTATTTTTATTTTTCTTGTCAATGAATTGATCTTGACTAGTTTTAGAAATAGATTTTTAGAATTTTTTCTCTTTCTTTAAAATCCTAGTTTAAACTCTTAAAGTTCAGTATACTTGATTAACTTCGTTAACAAAAAAAACAGGCAATTTGAACCTTTTTTCCCATTAGGTTTATTTATAATTTCAATTTGTGCGTTATAACAAAGCTCTATGTTTTTTTGTTAACTTTAATTTATCTATAATACGAATATAACTAACCATCGTTTACGTATTAAACAGAATCTATTGAACAAGCCTCTGGAAGTTGCACAATTTAAAAAAAATCCCGTGTTAAAGGATAAGGAGGAAAAATTTTCGAAATCACTTCATTTTAATATCTTAAGATCAATGACATGAAAAATGATGACTAATGGTGGGGTCTTTACCATGTAATATTCATGTCTATGAGCGTCCAAAAGTTTAAAAATCAATTTTTTTTTCAATTTTTAGAAAGCGAGTGTGACTCGAATTTTCATCCTATTCATCTGAAATAAGCTAACTATGTACCTAAAGGTCTGAAATTGATCTCTAGATATTTCTCAAATAGGGGATATATTGACATGAAACCCCACTATATTACCAAACCTTGAAAAAACCTCAAATTTTCGAGGCAACTGAAAAAGTTTATTAAAGATAACAAGTTTGTATAGAATGATGAAAAATACAATGGTTCTTGCGAAAATGTAACGTTCCGTTTGGAACGCGTTCAGAACGGTCTTTAAAAACAGCTTTGTTCTAGTTCCAAACGTTTTCTAAAAGGGTTTCGTTTCAGTTCCTAAACTCGTTTCCCTCAAAGGAAGAACGAGAAACTCTCCGGAACCTTTTGGAAAACGTTTTGAATTAGAACGGAGCTGTTTTTAAAGACCGTTCTGAACGCGTTCCAAACGGAACGTTACAATCACTGTAGAAATACAAGAGATGAATATATGATTGAGTAGTGCATGGCGCATGCCCGCCGTGTTAAAGGCTGGTCATTTTTTAATTTAAATTAATTGAACCAATAATCGGTAACCAATTAAATTAGATTGCACCTTGCCATTTCTAGCTCACAGGACACGTTTCACTTTAGCCTCTTAGACATGATACAAAAGCCTCGAGTCCTGTTTTGGAAAAATAAGGTTAATCTATCATTCAATAGTAAAAAACGTTATCCGTTACAAATAAGTCTCTCAATTCGGCCCTGATCATTTGAGGGTGACATATGAATTTATAATTTTTATTCAATTACTTTTGAAGTAATTGAGCTAATATCACCAAAATTTGATCGTCAAAAGCCAACAGTCTTGCGAACAAGAATATATCATGTTTTATTCGTAAGTTTATTAGGTAGGTTCATACCATTTTAGAGCACCCATTAGGCAATAATTGAAAAATAATCCCTTTCATTTATTTATTTTTTTGAACGATAAAAATCGAATAAAGAAAACTAGCGACTTGAGGGCAACTTACCAACACCATTTTTCTTTTAGAAAATTGTATCTCATTAAAATTGTATTTCGGTTATAATTAAAATAATACTACCCTGGCCGTTCACATGTTCCAAAAATGAACGTTCAAATGTTTTCATTTGAATTCGTAAGCATTCAAAAATATTCATTGTTCCAAATAACTACCCGAAATTGTAATATGAAGCTAGCAGAACTCAGAAAGGGCTAAAAGAGTTAGTAAGAAGAGTTAGATAAATCGTTCGATCTTGAGTTAAATGACAAAAAATGCAAAAAACCTTTTTCTTGATTTTAGTCATCCTCATCAAACGAATAAATATTTTGATGCTACAGCATGGCTACTGTACGAGGATAGATTAGATCTTTCATAAGTGTCTAACTAGTGGGTAGTTCCAAGAATACACACTCTATGTTTCTTGAGTGATCAAGACCGCGTATGATTTTAAGGATCATTCAAACTTTAAAGCTTTAGATATTTTTAATCACTCAACAGTTGCTTAGATAAGCTATAAAAAGAATCAGCTTCTAGTGATCAAATAAAAACTAAGAAACATTTGTTTATATTTTTTATCAGCTTGAAAATTTTTACTTGAAATATATAGCTCACGATTTTCATTTAAAACACGTGTTAATGATCGAATTTCAAGTTATATTTTAAATAAAATTCGTTTTTAGTTCTGGATAACTTTAAGTAAATAAAATCGAACAGTGCTCATAAGATGAAAGATTTTATTGACATAATTTGGGTTCCTTTTATTTCAGAAATACTGTAAATATCAAAAACATTAAACAGAAAATTAACTTATTTTGTTTAATTGAAAACATAGATTAAAACAGATAGGAATTTTATTAACGAACAACAAAAAAACATTACATTCGTAAAATCAACGGCACAATCTTTTTTAAAATTCTCATGTGCATTAGAGTAGTTAATTAATATCCGATATCTATAAGGATTGAATTCACTAACCCGCTTTGTAATAATTGAATTCAATTCACATTTGATTAAATTAAGGCTCACAACGGAAATAAGAAAGACTAAAAATCGATTTTAAAAATTTAGGTTAATTTACGGTGTTTTTGTTTTGTTTAGTGTATTAGAAATTTAAGATAGAATCGATAAACAGCAAGACGATGATTTTTGCATCAAGATAAAAATCGTTCCGAATTGATGATTTGCATTTTCGATTGCTCTGAAACAACTGTAAGTGAATTGTTATTTTTCTTAATAATAATTTAATTTTAGCTGTCGAAATTCAAGTGAAGCAATGAGCTGAATAAAGAAAAAAATTAAAAATAGATTCATCAAGAATTTCTCTCTCTCTCTCTTTCAAGTCAAAAAAGTTTAAGAATGGAATCAATTTTTAATAAATCATAAAAAAATTTTTGTGTTTCGTTTCAAAAATCGTCAAGAACGAACAGAAAAAAGTAAATTTTACTTTCTCACTTTTTACAAACTAAAAAAAATACTTATTAAAATTAACAATATTTTTTCCGATTTTTCTTTTAGTTTTTTTTTTGTTTCATTCGGTATCATTTTCACTTAAAATCGATTATGTTTATGAACTTTAGATTTATTTTTGTTCTAAAGATAATTATTAACATCTAGTAATGAAAAGATTCAAAATTTAACTAAAAATATAATTTAGGCTTTTTATACTTAACCCCCTCCGCCCCTTCTTTCATTTGAAAACTTAAGGTTCGCAAAACTACACCCTGAATCGGTCATTTTCGATATTCGTAATTCTCATATAAGAAACCCCAGACATATGTACCCATTTATTTTAAGGGATTGGGGTGGTATGAGTAAACGATAAATTTTGGATTTCGGGTATGGGATGGGTAACCCATAAAATTTGGGCATTTATACCCAAAACACAATTATTTTCGAAAAAAAGACTAATAAACATACCGTATTTCCTTGTTGATAAGTGTCCCCAAAATCAACACTTTGTGCCAAAAATCGCTTATCAGCAAGGAAAAACGGTATAAATTACCCAACCCAGACCCGAGATTCAAAATTTCTGGGTTACTCATACCCTACCCGAACCCAAAACCTGAATTTTTCAGTTAACCCATACCCACCCAATACCTTAAAATAAATGGGTACATATGTCTGGAAAACCTTTTGATTTTTTTGACTTTTTCGGCCTCTATTATACTAAGAGTAAAACCAACAATATTTACAGAATTTTTATGGGGGCTTGGGGGTCATTCCTCCGGGTAGAATCAAAAAATTGAAAAAACGCCCAAAAAAATTCCTTCTTTTTTGACCTTAAAAGGTAACATAAAAAATACTTAACTTTGTACAAGATTTCATGCTTTTTCAGAATACTGCACGGCTCCTGAAAAAAGGCGTACCCCATACCGTACCGGGAAATAAATTAAAAAAAAAACATAGGTCTTTCATTTTTAGTTAAAATTTCAAAATTAAAAAAAACGGTACCGTAGTACAGTTGGATGGTACGGTATGGTACGGTAAGCCTTTTTTTCAGGAGCCATGCAGTTTATATAAATAAAAACATGTATGGCAATTAAAGTGTAAAAGTTTAAAAACCGCAACCACCGCAATGCAACTGCATTATTGAAAAATTAGTTGATTCTTTAGCTTGTGAAATACAATTTTTTTTAAACATCTTAATTCTGTCCAAAAGGGAAAATGTTATTATAAGCTCTGATTATTTTAGTTCTTTAAATCTGACAAAATTTTTTTTTTCTCCTAATATTAAACTCGTCAAAGCCTTAAATCATTCAAGTTTTGGTTAAAATTGTGATGAAATTTTTCATAAAATTGAAGTTGAATTTTCGAGCAAAAGGGTTCCTACCCTCCCTGCAAATTCTTAATCGAATTCACGATTCATATTAATATTTAAAACGACACTTTGAATTTTGATTAAAGTCAATCAAGTTATTTTTAATTTAGATTAATAAGCCTAAGGATTTGCATACTCATTAAGACATCGAAAATTTCTTCGTTTTTCTAATTTATAAAAAAAACTCAATAAATAATTGAGATAACAGACAAACAAAATTAGGAAAGCAGCATCATTTATAATCTAATAAAAAAATGTTCTTATCACACAACAACAAAAATTGATTTTTATTACCAGATTTGTTTGCTCAATTTATTTGGGGTACTAGGACCTTAGTTTTTTTTTGTTAATTAATAAAATAAGACTTAGTAATAGTTGAAAACAAATATTATTTATTTTCATCTTCTTTTTCTTCCTTCATTCAAAATTTTTTTTTTTGCTGTTTTTTTTTTTTCATGATTGAATCGAACAAAAAAACGACTTAGCATAAAATATTTAAAATATTGACAAAAAATTAAAAACCCGACTCTTTCTCTCTTTCTTTTCCTAATTAATTCCATTAATATTATTTTTATTTTGTTGCGTTGGGTTTTGTTTTTAACTCAAAATCGTCTTCGGAATTTATAAAATTTTTGTCTTTTTTAGAAATGAGGATTTGAAAAAAAAAAAAAAATGAAAATGTTACAAAAATTTTTAATATTTTTATTGTTTTTGTTATGTGTACATAAAATAAGCTTACAAATAATCGATAGTAGTACTAATAGTAGTTTGGGTTTAAATGACGATCAAACAGATGAAGATGTCGATGACGATGAGACTGGTACGTCAGATCCGGCACCGCATGTAATGTCTGATCGATCATACTCGTCTAGGCCTCAACTAAATCAAACACATGCGAATATGTTCAAGACATGGATAGATGCTAAATCGAATGAATTGTACGATTTAAGCATGAACTTTTCGGGATTTAAACTTTTAAATGAAACATATAACATTCATTTGCGGAAGGATGCTAAATTTTCGTGGATCAATTTTACTGAAATGATTGTTAACATATCAAGTACGATTAGTCAAGTCTTGTATAATAAGACTTTAGTTGTTAAAAAGTTGAGTGATTTGGTAGAAAAAGCGTATGATTCGTATGTTAATGATACCGATCGTGTGCTAAACTCGACCAATCACGTTTATTATGATTCTAAAAGTCCAAAGACGTTTTGTGATGTTTCTGAAAGTTATAATCAAAAATTAGCCGAAAAACAAGCGGCAAAATTAGGTAAGGTCACGACACAGACAACGACTGTTATTACAACGACTTCGAAATCCCCTAAAAAGAAAAAACGAAATATTAACTTTGAATTTTATGACGAGGATTTGTATTTTACGCCCAAGTACGTGGATCCTAGTTTCAAAATCGAAGACGAAGATGAAATAATATTTTACCCGAATCAAACTAACGAAATAATTAACTTTAAAAACATAATCACAAGGGTTACTAAACCTTATAATGGAAGTACTAAGAAAAGAATTTACACTAAAAAACCGATTTATACGACGACGACGTCAACGACTACATCTTCGCCGTATGCATACGATGACGATGAAGATGAACAAGAAAATTCAGAAGACGATGGTGAAGGTGAATTGGGTGAGTATGATTTGAGTCATGGCTATTGGGATGTCCAATGTATTAATCGAACATATGATGAAAATTTTAAATCAGTTCAAAAAGTAAATCGAAACGAATCGACTTTACAAGTACCTACGAATGTTTATAAACAAGATATAGCGATTAATATGACCGCATATTGGACAGAAGAACTCGATGAACAATTTAAAAAAAATTATGATAATGACAACGAATTATTTTGGCAGTATTTTTGTAGTTCAAATGGGTTGTTTCGTAGATACCCTGCTGCTTATTGGACTGTGACTCAGGACGATTTTTTTGACTGTCGATTACAAACATGGTACATAATGGCTGCGGCGTCTCCTAAAGACGCTCTTATTCTACTCGATACAAGTGGGTCAATGACAGGACTTCGGCTTGAAATTGGTAAAAAGTTAATCGAGTTCATACTCGACACTTTTACTGATAACGATTTTTTTAACATTTTAACATTTTCAAACACTGTACAATACTTGTTTAACAATGAGCCTGATTACGTTGACACTTTTATCCAAGCCGGTAAAGCAAACAAGCTTAAATTTAAACAAAAATTAGAGACTTATAAAAACACGAGTCAACAGGGTCGTTTAACAGAGCCTTTAAAAAAAGTTTTCAATTTGTTTAACCAATCAAATTTAACATGCTCAGGTTGTAATAAAATGATTATGATTATAACTGATGGACATGCAGATGATGTCGATCATATATTCAAAAAGTATAATGATGATAAACATATAAGAGTATTTTCGTTTAAAATAGGAAGAGATATGACTGATCCGAGTGAAATTAAAAAATTAGCTTGTAATAATAATGGAGAGTATTATCATGTTGTTACTCTAACTGATATAAACGAGCATGTCTATGAGTATATACCTGTTTTGAGTCGACCCATGGCACTTTCAGGGATTAGTGAAACAACCTGGAGTAATGTGTTCATTGGTTATTTGGATAAAGAGCTTAAAATTGCTGTCGCACGACCAGCGTTTAGGGATATCAAAATAAATCATACCAACTTTGAGATTAAAAGTTACATGAACAAGAGCATTGACTTTAAAATTGAGAATTACGAGCAAATAATAAAGAAAAAAAAGAATTCTCATGGGTTACATTTAACATCGTTGGAGGAACGCAATTTAATTACTCACGCTGAAAATGAGGTTCGAAAGCAACAAGTACTGTTAGGTGTTGTTGGTGTTGATGTGCCAGTACTTAAATTGATAAGTAAAGTAAGTCCAAAGTATCAAATGGGCGTTGGTATTTATATTATAATGTTGGATAATAATGGATTTATAGTCTTTCATCCGAGTATTAAAAAAGAAATTTCGGAAAGTCAGTTTGATTTCAAGGGTACCTCGCATAGTATTGATATGGAGACTTTTGAAATTCCGATAGGCAATGATCAAGAGTTCGAACTACTCGAACATGACATGATTGATCAAAAAACTAGTAATAGAACATTGGATAATTGGAAACGAGAAGGTATAATTTTGATTTACAGTGATTATTCCACAGATTTTTACCGAAGAATTTTAAACATTTAAATATTACGGTATTTTCCGGAAAATTTTGTAGTTATGAAATGACCAAAATTTCGAAATTTTTATTTTGTGCTAAGGTAGTTTAATCTCTGATACAATTATACATTCGTGTCTAAAATTATTTTTTCATTATTAAAAGCAACTTTTCTTCATCCAGACTGAAAAAAGACCTCACATCCATGTAGATGTCGTCGAGAGCTTTCGATTGATGTATTAATAATGTTGTGTGTATGAAACAATTTTGGGGGTATATGAGGATCCTTTAAGACTGAAAAATGAAAAAGTAAATTTTATTCCCGCCAAGTGACTTCACTAGTGGTCTAAATATGATGGTATCATTTTATATTCCTCTATTTACTCTACCTTGTATGAAAATAATTTTCCCCATACCTTACTTCGTGTAAAAGTTGCACTCGGGTATATTTTTTTAAACGGTCCAAATTAAAGGAGTAAAATTTAGATTAGAAGTATTCAATAGGATGTATGAACCAAGAAGATTTTTCCGTCTAATAGCGTTCCGATTTATCGAGAGTAAACTCTATCACTGAAAAAAGGTTACCTTTATGGATACGAAGAGATGTTTAAAAGTTGCCCATTTTGGAAGCCTTTAAGGTGCGCGCGGAGCAAAACTTCCACACTATCTGAATTTGCACGAGGATTCGATTTCCATATCTTTACCAAATTTCAAAAATATGCCTTTTTGCACCCATTACTACACCATAATTGAAAAAAAAAATTGCAAAAGAAGCCCCTTGTTGATGCTAGATTGTAAAAAATTAGGGGAACCGGGGGTTTTCTTGGACAAGATACGATTCAACTGAAAAAATGGTGTTTTTTTACCGTTTTTACCCGATACCGGAACGATTTTGGTCCTGGCATCAATGGCTTTCGTTTTGTACCTTCATGGAAAAATATCATTTACCATTCATGAGATCTTGACACTTCGTACCAAAAAGCGGAAGGGTGGGGTAAAATTCTTGATTTTTCACCCCCATCAAAAAATTGATTTCCTGGGTTTTTTAGGGTCGTAGATTACAGCTTTGATGTCGAAAATGACAAATTCAGATAGTTTGGAAGTTTTGCTCCGTGCGCATCTTATTTTCATCTACAGCAAAACAATCCACTTTAACCATTATTTAAAGAAGCTTTAGCGACTATTTCAGCATTTTTACTTTAAAAAAAAGCATTTTTTTGGCGTCTTTGTATATAACTTACAAATCTGGTCTTTGACAATGTTCATCTGAAAGCTCATGAATTTTCATTTGACAATGAAGATCAAAATTTTGTCAACTCTCGACTCAATAAATGTAATCCGCGACCTGGAAAATACAAGATTACCAAGTTTTTGTCGGTTTAAAAAATCAAAAATTTTACCCTTACCTCTCCATTCTAAATTCATGAACTTTCAGAAATGAGCATTGTGAAAGACCTGATTTATCTTTAGTCGAATTTGCTACCTCACGAAAAAAATGGTAATCTTTGATTTTGTGGGTCGTAGATTAGAAATATTAAGTCAAAATGTGACAAAATTTTGATTACTCTTTGACTTAGTCTCCTTATTTGCTTTCGGTTTTTGACCTTAGGCTACAAAAAAATTTCCCCATTTGACATCTATCGAAAGTTTACTGAAAACCAAAAAAAAGGAGAAATTTTACTGTTGGACATAAAGGAGCTTGAAAAATTTTTATTTAAATATTTTACAAAATTATCCTGAAAATAAAGTAAAATTAAAATTTTGGTAAAATCCTGTGAGTGAAACATCAGTAGCTCTTGTATTTTTAAAAAAATTTAATTTTAGGTTTAAGAGTGATCAGACGTCGAACTGAATATGTTTATACGTCGGTATCAAAGACCCCATTTAGTGTAGCAATAGCGTCACCGAGTAGTTTTGGTCGTTACTACATCGATTTACCTTCTGAAAAAGGAGAAGACTACGAAAAGACTTTGAAAGAGTATGTTAAAATACGATTCGATACAAACATTCAATTGTACAATTGTTCGTATTCATATCACAGACTTTCCGAACGTTTAACAAATCCGAAACAAAACACGGACTATTGTATTCGATATTTGTATCAAGACGCCGATCAAGCATTAGCTATTAAATCGGATTTAACCCTTCATAATATTTATTATAACCAATACAATTTTTCAATGTTTTCTGATTATCAAAATTTGGTCAAATCTTCATTTTATGGTACCTATTCGGGTATAACCTTTTATCTTCCAGTGACTTATTTTAGAACAAAATCGAACGCTACTAAACCCAGTGACCCTCCTGCGACAACTTTATCTACCGCAGTTCCTTCGACTGTACCTACAAGCACACCTGAAATTTTAGAATCGACTACTAATTTCATATCAACAACACCACCGATTTCAACTACAAGTCTTCCGCAAACAACCACGACTGTATTTGAAACAACAACTCACCAAGAAGTAACTCCAAATCCTCTTTCTGAAGAACTCGAAGCTTACAATATGAGTTTAAATTTATTCAGTTTTGATAGTAATAAACATACGTACAGTTTTGAAAAACAATACTACACCCGTTCGATTGAGTTTAGTGATTATTTAAGAACTGAATTTAAAAAAACTGATGATCCTATTGTCATTTATTTTTTAAATGAAACTTCAACGGGTCAACTTAATCCAACTATTAACGAGACTATAAGTGCAACTATACCGATTTGGTTAGACAAAGTTCCAACGGCAGTTGCTGGTGTTGTTTATGATGCCAAAAAGTTACAAGAATTACTTTTTTTTACACCACAAAATTGCGAGGGTGATTCATGCATCAACATTTGTAATAAGCGAAATGAGCTAAATGTTTCATGTATGTTAGTTGATGAACATGGATTTGTGCTAATGACAAACACAGAACAGTACTCAGCTATAGGTCAACCGTTATACAAAGTAAATCCATGGTTGATGTTACAATTAGAAATAGACGGTTTATTTGATCTAATCGTACCTGGTAATAAATTACAAGAGTGTAAAAAACCTCCTACGCCTTTTAATAGTGCTTCTGGATTGACGGGTATGGTCAAATTTTTGATCAAAGGAATCGCGTTTATGGTGTTCCAAACAATTAATTTTGTATCGAATAGTTGGCATGTATTTTTAGACTTAGGTCAAGCTAGTGCTCAGTCTAAAGGTAAAATTGTACAAGAAATAAATCAATTCGAATGGAGAATACAAAACAGTCATTGCTCTTATTTCGGAATTTATTCGTTTAATATTAGAAAATGGAGAAGTATGGACGCTAGTGATTTGAAAACGTGGTGCCATCATAACTCAACTGAGCCTACCCACAGACACTACTTAGCCGGTTATTTGAAACAAAGTAACATGATAATGATAGTAGTTGAAGACGAACATCAAGTTAGTAAATGCGGTAGTATAGACCAATTGTCAAAAGCACGATCAACATGGAACATTAAAGTAGACGATACAGTAAACAATGAAACAAATAAAACAAATTATAAGTCAAAGTATTCTATAAATCGATACCGTAAAAATCCAGAGTATTGTCACAATTATTTTGTGAATGAATCAGAAATATTTTTTTGTAATTCATTTTCGTATTCGTTAATACGAAACGGATACTTTTACCGACTTGTTACCGATAATTTTATTATTTTAACATTAATTTATTTATTCTCATATTTTAAATTGTTTTGTTAAGTTTTTTTTTTTTGTTGTGATTCTTCCATTTTTACAAAAAAAAAACATCTAATGAAAAAGTTGTACAACGATATTAGAGGGGGATTAATATTAACACATAAGAACCATATCCGGTTTGTGTTTCAAAAAATTCGAAATGGTTTTTATTGTAAATTATTTTATTCAAATTTTTTTTTTTTTGATCCTGAAATTTTTGGTTTATTATTGTCAGCAGGATATTAAAATTGAAACACAATGCAATACTTTTTTTTTGTTGGAATGTAAAGCATTTATTTTTTTAAAATGATAATCAATAAATAATATTTTGAAAATTTAAATTTTTTTTTGGCTTTGTCTGATTGGGTGAATAAACGTTTAGCTCTATTAAAGTCATAACAATCATTAGTTTAAAACATGCCAAAAACTTCTTTGTTAAAGCAGGGCTGCTCTCAGTTTTTAAAAAGTGGATAGACACTCTTTGCTTTAAAAAAACAAGTAGACGTTTCGCTTTTCAAAGTTGAAAGCTCCAGTGTGTAAAAGTCACTGCATTATTCTTTGTTTTTCATTTTAACAAGTTAAGCTTCATCGACTACATTTTTCTCCATTAGCATAGTACACCCAAGTCTTGCTTAGGTTCTACTAGGGCTCAGAGTCATTTCTCAAAGGTCTTGAATGTAAATGAAAAAAAAGAATTTATATGGTTTATATACTAATTTCTACCACCTATGATACAGAACTTGCTTAAGTGATCCAAGATGCACAGCCATTCGCCACCAAATGAGGCTTTTAATTGTGGTGATTTAAAATAAGGGTTACGGAAATTGGAATGTAGCTCTACTGTCATTAAAAACGAATTGATGAAGAAAAATGTGAATAGACGATATCAGGACACTATACGATGATATGATGATGTCAAAAAAGAATGGTTGTAAGTCAAAATATTACCTCTTATTTTATGACGAACTGAGAAAGTGGACAAATTTATTTTGAAAAAAAATGCTCCGTGACGGGGAATTGAACCCCGGTCTCCCGCGTGACAGGCGGGGATACTCACCACTATACTATCACGGATTCATTTTAAAATCCTGTTCTTCAACTATAATAACTCAAATTTTTTTGTTGTTTATTTTTAAATAGAGAAAGAACCAAACATTGGTCAAAGAATCGTTACTGCAATAGATTAAATTGATTAATTTAAAAGATATTTATTTGCTTGTTTAGAAAGCGAGAGAAATTTGATCAACAAATTCGAATAAATTTAAAGTTAGGATTTTTCAAGTCTTGTTTTTATCTATTTAGCTATATGGAGTCTAATGATTGGCAATGAAAAACAATCTTCAGAATGAATGAACAAACAATGTTAATAATTATGCACTGTAGCAGACAAGAGATTTATTCATTTAATTAAATTTCTCTAGTTTCAGTTAAAAATTCATTAAATAAAAAAGAGGTTTGATATTTAACGTTGTAAAAATGAATCCGTGATAGTATAGTGGTGAGTATCCCCGCCTGTCACGCGGGAGACCGGGGTTCAATTCCCCGTCACGGAGCATTTTTTTTCAAAAATAAAACATTAATATTTTTTGAATAATTTTTATTAGATTAAATTAAAACAAGAATTATATAATGGAACCATTAAATCTACATATTTAAAAGAAAATAAACAAAATATTTCATCATCAGTTTGAAAGTTAAACTAAAATTAAAAATTGAATTAGAATTATTTTGATTTTAAAACTTTCTCATGAAAATCTTACCACATTTGTTATCACTTTCTGACCACGTTGAATTTGAATTACAACTTGAATAAAATCATTTTTGAGATATAATTTTTAATCAATTTCATTTCTTGAAAATTTTACCTGCAAAGATAAGAAGAAGGATCACAAAAAAGACCGATTCTTCTATCGCATCTATCATCATCATCTTGGTTGCTATCAGCACTTTGGTTTTCAGCTGACTCTGAATCTTCAATATCCATTTCGCAAGTCTGATTAAATTGTAAAGCTAAACGAAACATTTTCAACTATTCTATTCTTAATTTTTTCTTTGAAAAACTGCAAAGAAGCATTAAGAGTCAGGCTTCTTTACAGTTGATCAATAGTAAATTAAAATTTTACCACAAATTCTTTGGGCTGTATTCCATAATGATCCTTCAGAACATCTTTACAAAAATAAATTATTAATTTTTCTAGTCTGAAAGAACTTTAGAGGATAACTTAAACGTACTGGCATTTATTTGCGACACATTTCAATCCAGAATCAAGATCACAATGATTATCTTTACGACAAAATCTCGAATGTTTTTCTCTTGATCCTTGAAATAACAATAAGAAGAGGTTTAATGGTTGTAGAGGTTTTAATAAAACTTACTTGATTGGACCATTAAAAATGCTTCGCTCAAAATAAAAGCGACTTGAAAAAAAGTTAAGAATCAAATTCAATTTTGTTCAAATCTATTGATCTACTTAAACTTACTTGTGGCAATAATAATTACTTTATTCATTTCAAGTTTTGACTTTGATTTTAAAAAATAATTCTTATAAAATTTAATTTTTTAAAAAAAGGAGAAAATTGTACTCGTATTTATACATTTCAATGTGATTTTGTTTTGATGTTAAATTTTTTACAAGTTGGCATTTTACGTAATTTTAAAATTAAAATAAAAATTTTATTTTTAGACATTTAAAAATAAAAAAACAATTTCAATTAATGTTTATTTCACATTAATTTTTTCAACTAAACCTGATAACCTACTCTTACTATCCTTGTAAACATGTTTTCAAGATAGTTTTGGTGAACAGTAAGAATGAATATAGTTCTTACTCATCATCATTTATGTTGTATAATCAAAAACATATTTTTTCAAGAATTTTATTTTTTTAAAAAAGTAAAAAATTAAAAGCTGAAAAAAAACAAAATTGAGGGTTTTGTAATTTACCATTTTGACTTTTTGGATCGTGGAACAGGACCTTCATTTGCTTCGCTTAATTTATTTTGATTATTTACAAATCCATTCGATTTAGGTTGATCCTTAGCAGGTGGAGGTTCATAATTAGGCGGCGGTATCATAAGACCTAAAGCAACTGCCGCATGTATATTATTGATTGCGCCAGCATTTGATGCTTGTTTCGAAACTAACAATTCAAGATGTTTTTGAGGTGATTGATTGAATAATATTAAATCTGATTTTGTTTTTTCAGCTGTAATCACGAGTCTTGAAAGAATCAAAATGAATATGAACATTAAAACACCAGCAAGAGCTACATAAGATGCAATTGGCTGGATTATTTCGTACGCAATGTTCAAGTCATTTTCATCAATTGAGTTGTCACTTGAGTTCATTTTTGATTGATTTCTTATATCGTGGTTTCTAGATCTATTTTGATACAATCATCTAAAATTTAAAAGGAGTTTTGATGCTGAACATTTCAATGAGCTATTTGAAATGACTAGAAACAGAAGGAAACAATTTTAAAAAATGTGACTAGTGGCGTTTCTCAAGGCTCAGTCCTAGGGTCGCTTCTGTTCGCGTTATTTATCAACGATCTCCCCGGGATTTTCACAAATTATTGGGACCTTTCATATACTTTGGGAACATTTTCATAGTTCTTTGGATACTTTAAAACAATTTTCATTAATTTTCGGGCTCGGAGCATCCTCGAAAATTAAAGAAAAGGTCCTGAAAAGTTTTGAAAGATTCTGAAAGATTTTGAACATTCATGAATGTTCATGAAATGATCAAAAATTTGGGTTTTTGGTTGAATTTCGAAGGATTCCTACGTAAAAGTAAAAGAAATATTTTCAATGCGCAAGCGCATTGCTCCTGTGCGTCTTAGGCAAAGCTTTTGGAGCATGCTGCGCATTGCTTAGGCAGAGTGTCAACTGATTTCAGAAATGTACTGTATGGTAAAATCCGAATTTTTGACTCTTGTCATTCTACGGTAATTTGCGTAAATTTTTGTAAAATCCTGTTATCAAATCACTAATTTATTTTCTAATTTAATTTAATAACTCTCAATTGCGGAATTCCGAGTTTTTGCGATTGTTTTTAAACTTTTGACAGCTTCTATCTCATTAACGGAGCATGATGTGTGAAAATCGACATAGTCAGCGTGTTCGGGACACAAAAATATGACAAGTAACTAGTTTTTTTCAGGTATATGTACCAAATCTAAAGTATTAGGTTAGTATGGGTTACCCGAACAATTTGGGTAGATATAGCCCTAACCCAATTATTTTCGAAAAAAAACTAAAAAACCTTTAAAATACCCAAATTTTATGGTTTACCCAACCAAGACCTATTCTATGAAATTCAAAATTTTTGGGTAATACTTACCTTATCCGAACCCAAAACCTGAATTTTTCGGGTAACCCATACCCACCCAATTCCATAAAATTAATGGGTTCATATTTCTGGTATTTTTAAGAAGTGAATCTTTAAATCAGGCTTTGTTAACTCCCTAAACAACGTATCTGACATCTAATGAAAAATCAACAAGTCAATTTACAAAACTCATCACCTTAATACTGAAATTTTACTTGATTGATTTTAATATTTATACAAACAAGGTTGATAGCTTCCAGTTAAAATTTAAAACAAATTTGCTGATTTAGATCATGTTGTTAGGCTAAATACTTTTAAATGTAGTTTTTAAGCTTAAATTCAGCTCAAAATTTAAGCCTTTGACATTATTACGCCATTAAATAAAATTCTCAATAAGCTTAAATTGTAAATTTAACATTTATCATTGAGTTAATTCCAAAAACAAAAAAGTATCAAAATCTTAACTTCAAAAAAAAATAAGAGTAGACAAAAAAATCGATTTTTGAGAAAAATTGTCAATATTAAAAACTAATCATTTCTTTTTAACATTTTATTTTTCATTGCGTCTTAAATCGATAGATTTTTCAACAAATAAAATCTATCAACAAATAATTTTATGTTCAAATTTTAGGTGCTTTTAATAAGAGTCGAAAATGTAATTGATATAACGATGAAACATTTTAAAAAAAAACGGATATTGAACTAGAAAACATCTCTATATATGTTTTCTCTACCGAAATTTATTGATTCAAAATTATTAAAAAAAAAGAAAATTTTTAAAAATAAAAAAAAAATCAATATCTATCAAAATTTACAAAATAAAAAAAAAACTCTATTTTTAAACCATTGAATAATACTTTAACTCTGTTGGACAATTTGGATATTGTGCTATACACTGTTCTATCTCTTCTTTATCCAATGCTAAATACATTAGAGAATGCTCTTTGCTAATTTTAGTCGTTCTTGTTGACGTACCGCTACTTTCCGATGATGGTAAAACAAATTTTAATGAAATTAAATGCTCGTATGCTTTGAGTATTATTTGACGTTCATGTTTTTGTTGACCCCAATTTTTTTTTTGTAAATACTTCAAGTAAGCATTGTAAACTAAATCAAAATTGAATGGTTCATCAGGATAGGTCACGCTCATTTCAAGCATGACTACAACTAATGTAAGCTCCAAAATTGATAGACCTGATAACAATGAAAATTTTGTGTCTATGTTCAATAAGTTATAAGATTTTATCAGTTCTTGTTTAACAGGTTCGATATTAATGTTCTTTAAACTGTCTTTATCTATTTCGTCTAGTACCAGACTAGGTAGAATTAATAATCGTTTTAATGTTGCTATTGACCGGTCATAGTCGTATTGACGAGCAAAAAATTTAAGAATATTTTTTTCGTTGAATAAATTGTTCAAGTAATCTTGAGTGATTTTTGTACTTTTCGATTTTGTGTTTGTAAAATTGTTTGTTTGGATAAAAAATTTTGCCATTTCGATATAAGTCTCGAAGGAAAATTCGTTAAAGAGATATATTTGGCGATGGGAAAATCTTGATTTGATTCTCTTTTCTAGTAAGTCTAATACGTCAATGCGACATGTTGCGCCTATCATAAACATAGGGCTCGATGAACTTTGAATCGTGTTCAATAAAGTGTATAAGAGAAGTTGAGTTTTGTTTTTAGTGAATAAATCGAATTCATCCATAATGAAAACAAGCGGTTTTGAAGTCTCACCACCTGATCGAAACGATCTCAATAAAAATTCAAAACTGTCACAAAACGAACCAAATACTTTTCCATTGATACAATTTTCTAGTTTTAATTGACGGGTTATTTCTAACAGTGCAGACTTATCATCAATTTGTAGACAGCCTATGTAAGAAAATTTAGATAAAAGTTTTTAAAATAAGATTTTCGATTGTTTTGTACCTGAGAGATAAACGACAATCAAGTCACCGGAGCAATTTTTATCCTTAAGTTCTTGATTGAATGTTTGTAAGACTTGATTAATTAAAAAAGTTTTTCCTGATCCTCTAGGACCAATTACAAGCGCTGAATTGTTTTCACCGTGGTAAACTAAACGACGAAGTAAATTAATAAGTTCCTCTTGGGACTTTTGATGAATTTCGAACGCCTTCATTATTTTGAATTGAGACTTTATATTTTTTTTGATTTTAAAATTTTTTTTCTTTAAAAAGTCTTCAATATTTTTTTCTTAAAATTTTTCTTCATCATGTAAGCATCTAAAATTGTCCTGTTTTAAATCTTATTTAACTTGAATTTGCAAGTATCGAAATAAGATCTTAGAATTAACAGTTTCAAGAGTAACGTACGGATACGGACTTGATTCAATTCCTATCCTTTCTGGGAAGCACATATATTTTGACAGTCTGTCGTCCAGTATCGTTAACGTGTATTATTTGCAAATTATTAGAAAGTCTAATTAAGGACAAAACGATGAAACACTTAAATAAACATAACGTATAATCGGCGTCACATTACGAGTTAATGTCTGGAAAGTGTTGCACAACTAATTCATCGACTTTACGTACATTCGAACTTGCGAATTGTTTCCAGTCGACCTCATATTTAGAGATTTTTTAAAAGCTTTCGATAGAGTTTCACACAGATTGTCAATATATAAAATAAAAGCATACAGATTTATTGGTTTAATCGTTTTTTGGGTAACAGATTTATGTTATGGGTGATACTCGTTCAGATTGGCTTGATGTAACGAGTGGTGTTTCTCAGGGGTCTGTCTTAGGTTCTCTTTTATTTCTTATTTTAGTAAACGATAGGTCAGATCGTCTTGTCAAAAAAAGAGTCAGAAAAGATCTTGGAATTGATGTTCAAAATTATTTGAAATGGTCAAATCAAGTAAGATTTAGTGCAAGTCGAGGAAATCTTATACTTGGTATGATTACGTAAGACTACGTAAAATAAAACCGCTGTAATTCAAATGTTCAAGATAATACATGAGTTCGAAGTGGTTAACTTCCGTAATGAAAGTAATTTGACTACAGTGCTTCACACTTAACTCAACCTCGTCGGGACCTTGAAAAAAGTCTGAGTTAACCGACAGTTCGAGTTGACCGTAACAGAGGAAAATTGGGAAAAAGGCATAGAAAAAAGTGTACGTATTTCTGAATTAATCTGCTTCGATAAAATAGTTTGAAATTCGAGATAATACCTTGGTCAAGTGGCTGTAATAGTGACAGTACATTTTTCACCCTTGAACGTTACAGTTTTTGATGGCTGCATTTTGTAAAACAGCCCAGTCTTCGATTAATTTTTCTTTTTTTTATCCAACCATAGGCTGTACTTTTTTTCAATTCAGTGCATATTTGAGATACATTTTTTCATTTCTGTCCAATGAAATTACAGCATCGTATTTTTGTTTTAATGTAACTAAATTGATCTTTCGATATTTTGAAAGGTCAACGTACATTTTCCCCAAAATTTTTTTCCCCACTGACATTTTCCCCGTGTACATTTTTCATACAATTTTTTTCCCTATTTTTTTTATTTCACTGCTGACAATTGTCCCACTTTTTATTTAACACGCAGTACAATTTTTCCTTGAATTTTTTTCCCTGTTTATCATTTTCCCGACTTTCAAGGCGGAGCTAGAAGAAACCAATAAAAGTATTTAATCAATATTTGTATGTTCTGGATCAAGATATTCAGCTCTTTCCACTTAATATTTTCAAATTTAAAGTAACTGCAAAATTAAAGATTGCATCTATTGTCAAAGACCGCATAAAAATCACTTATGGAGCCTTTTTAACTTTAAGAGAATTCTTTCCTAAATAAAAGACAATTTTGATTTTTATGCACCTTATGTCCTTAACACAAAGGTATCAATAAAATCATGGAAGCTTTTATGAAAATTTTATGAATTTTTAACTAAAATTATTTTGACCAGGCCACAGAATCAGATTAACGAGGGCTCATAAAGTACATAAAGTCCAAGGAGAGCTAAGAGTCTTAATTTAAAGTTATATTTAGTTTCTATGCTGGTTTTCCCGCTTTGTGTTACAAAAAGTTTGGTCTGTATGCCCGATTTAGTAAGTTTATAAAATTCAGTGGTATGCCGGAAAAGCTACGCGGTATCGTAAAAAAAAAATTATGTAAGTGAGAGTTTTGTTAAGTAGGAAAATTGTTAAGCGGGAAAAATGCTAATATAGGATTTTTGTTAAGTAGGAAAATTGTTAATATGGGGGAAATGTTACAGTCGACTCGCGATAATCCGTATACAAAAAGCCCTAGAAAATTGTTGTACGGATTAGAATCTACGTATAATCAAATACATATAATAGTATCGGAAAGGGATCCGAGCCCGGGTATTTCTGTTCGGATGTCAAATTATTCGGATTAAACTGTATACGGATTATCGCGAGTCGACTGTAAATGGGAACTTTGATTATGGGGAAAATAATTGCGGTGAAAAAAATAGTGGGAAAATGTATCTGAATCATTTTGAAAGAGGTCAATTAATTTTTTAATTATAGATCAGAATTTTAATCAATGATTCTGATCGTATTTTTTGCCAAAAAATGAAAGATAACTATTAAATCGATAAGATTTTACTCATTTCTGATTTTTTATTAATGGAGAAGATAAAAATTTCTTTTCCGCAAACATACCCTTTACGCCTTTTTTCGATGACAATTTACTTCTTTTAGCTTCCTGAATAACGCTCAAAAATTAAATGATTAATACAACCCTGGTCATTTAAAGCTTCCAAAAATGAACGTTCATGAACATTCATAAAAACTTTTGAAAATATTTGAAGACTTTTGAACATTCAGGGTCCCTTGAACGTTCATTTTTACTTTTAAGGAATCCTTATATTCGATACAATTTTTTATAGATTAAGTATAAATTTAAATTTATCTATGTTCTGAATTTTAGGCATTGAGTTCCGGGTAAATTTCGTTCCGTTCTGGTGATTCCGGGTTTTGGCTAACCCCTTAAGATTAGATTTTTTTTTTTTGGTTAAAACTAAAATTTAATGAGTTGTAATTAAAATATCAATATTTGACTATATTTGACCTTTTTAACTTTTTTTTAACCAAAAATAACAATATTTCACGTAAATTGTTGTCAAAAAAAAGAAAAATTCGATATTTGGAACTTTCAATGAAAAAACTAGAAAAGAAAATTTTTTTCAAAAATTTTGGAAATTTTGTGTTTCACCAAATTTCACCAAAAATAACGTAAAATAACGTTAATTATCGATATTTTACGTTAAATGACGTTTTCTAGAATCAGTCATTTCACGTAATTTATTGTCAATTTTGGTGAATTAACGTAATTTTACGTAAAATTTGGTGAATTCATGGTATCATAGCACCACTGTAGGTGTAAAATTTTCCAAAAATTTAGAATTCTTAGAACGAGTTAAGTGTGAAGCATTGAAGAAATAAGTTTTACATTTTAAGAAGACATGATCAATGTATGGTAAAAGAAAATATAAAAAATTGTATGCAACGTTATTATTTTTTGAACAAATAGAGTCGTGAACACGTGAAACTCCTTGCCGCAATCGGTTGTTGATGCTAAGTCTGTAAATATTGCCAAAACAACAACTTCATCAAGGATCGTCAATTTATTTTTAAAAATTCGACTTAGAAATTAAAATAAAATTTTTATTTTTCAATTGATTAGTTCCAAAAAAAAATAATAAATTATTAAATACTTGAAGAAGTTTATCTTTTTTTTTTGTTTAAATCAATAGAATTAGTCAAAAAAAATTAATGGTAAAGTACATTTATTACAATTGTTTTGACAAAAAAATAAAAGCAGAAGAAGACGTTGGACCATTAATAATTTTTTAAGAGTTTTTTTTTACAAATTGGTTTCTTAAAAAAAAAGCTGAGATTTAATCTGAAAAATTTCCAAAAAAAAAGGGGGAATCTAAATTTTTAAAAGTATAAGAATTAATTTTATTTCGAAGAGACTTCGTAGTTTAAAAAAAAATTATTTCCTTTCTCTCTTCGTTGTTATTTTTGCACTATTTCATACGAAAAATCATTGACAAAAGCAGCTAAAACAACATCGTCAATACAACTAAGATCTGTACTATTCTCACTTTTACTTTTGTTAACCGATGTATTAACAGAACTGTTTAATTTAACATTATTTGGTTTAATTGTTTGTAGCTCTGTAGTGTTGCTCATTAAATCGACTTTACTTGCCAATAGTCTTACAGTAGCGCTTGTGTTGTGATTAGCCGATGTATTAAGCGGTCCATTGAACGGTAAATCGAGTGGAATTGTAAACGAATTGTGACTGTTTAAACCGAATAAAACAGCTGCTGATGGAGATGAAAGTGTAAACGAAGATGCCATTGGTGGTGTTTTCTTTTTTTGAAATTTTTCCAATTCATTTTGTTTAACAGGAGTAGCTTGTCCACTCGGCTCAATCATTTTTCCCTCATTTAAACTTTTATCTGACTCTTTGGCTGATTGATTCAAAGATACGTTGGGCGATGAAACATCGTCCAAAAAACTTGTGTTATTCTCAAGTAAATTTACAACATTTGTTTTTTTAAATTTTTTCATTGTTGGTTTAAGAGCTTGTTTTTTTTGACTGAACCAATTTTTGACCAAGTCCTCATCGTAATTAATTTGATTAGCGATTAATGTAATTTCGGTTTCTTTTGGATCCGGATTATTTTTTAACCTTTGGTTTAATATTTCTAACGCATTTGGTGAAAACGATCCATTTCGTTTTCGTTTTTTGCTCGCATCATTTTCACATTGATTTACCCTAAATGAAAGCCTATCTCCAAATTTAAGCTTAGAGTCGCTTATTAATTTTTCTAGAACTGGTCTAACTTTGGCACTTGTTCTCGGTGTTATGTCTAATCGTTCAAATTTTGAAATAGCCGTCTCAGTTAAAATAGGATCTTTAAATTCAGCGTTAAGGGCTTGTACAATTTGATGTTGCGATATTCCTAGACTAGCCCGTGTTTCATTAAAACTCTTTGCAAAGTTTTTCATCTCGTCCATGTTAACTTTTTCCTCTTCAACGGGCTTGTTCTGTTCAATTGGTGACATGAAATTTTTTTTAACTAAAACATAATTTAGATAGACTTGACAGAGAGAGGCTAAAACATAAGAACCTACTTAAAAATTGTTTAAAATTTAATATTCCATTGATGTAGGTATCGATCTCTTTAAAATTCGATTGATTTCGTTCGAAATTATCATGTTGAGCACTTGTTAAATGTTGTTTTAAATTATCATAACGTTGCTTACAACATTCACAATAACCAGTCGGTTTCTTTTTGACCGGTAAATTTATTTGAGTTTTTAGATTGGTTGAAAACGATGATGCTCTATTAAGAAGAACTCGAGTGTTCGAAGGCTTGTTCTGTGTAAAAGCTAAATTTGTCTTGGATGTTATGTTCGATGAAGTCGGAGATTTGAATAAACTTTGATTGGCTGGTTGTGTTATTTGACTTGAGTTATTCGAGTGATCATTTTTATCCTCATTTTGAGTTGATGAACAATTACTAGACCCATGACTTAATAAATTTAAAGATAAATCTAAAATGAATATTGTTTTTTAAAAGACCTACTCGTCACTAAAATAAACTTGAAAAGGAGAATTAGTGAATTTGTTCGAAATAGCCTCATAACTGATATCATGCCAAGTGTCGAATTCTTGATAAATAGGCTTATATTGCTTGCATACAGACTCAAATTTTAAAAAGTTGTTCTTCAGCTTGTAAACTTTAAAAAAAATAGATTAAATGGTCTCACAAGTTGGGTTCGAGTCCTTACTTTTATGATTAGAAGTTTTGGTTAGACCCTGAGACAAAACGGAGCTACAGTCTTTAATCATATTCAAACCAGTCTTGTTATCATCGTAGTCAACAGACAAGTTTGCTTTATCAACAGCCTCTAGGCTACGTTTTTTACTCATATATTTTTCAATGTATTTTTCAATTTCGCTTATATTCATAACATTTATTCCTAAACGTTTAGCCGTTGCAAGTATATCGGCTGATTGGCTTCCTTTTGATGCTTTTTCTAGAATAGCCTGGGTTCGATTTATTAAACTACTTGAACGTGATAAAAAATTCAATGTGTTTGGTGAGGTCCTTGATTGAGGGTGAAAAAAAATGTTACAAAATTTTTGAGTTTAAAGTTTTTTGTTGATCGGTTACTTGATTTTTCTGGTATGATCTTCAGGTGAAAGATTGGGATCATTTGGTCTTTCTCTATTTGTAATTACATAGCTAACGTCTTTGCTCAAACAATCAGCGATACGCTAGAAACCAAAAAAAATAAAAATTGAAATTAAACGTAATATAAAAATTCTTACAGCTTCGATTAAATTCAAACATTCCTTTACTTTATTTAGTAATTTGAACGAATTGTGAATATCAAGAAATACCAATTTTCCAACTAAGAGTCGAAGAGGATTGTTGGAAGTTTTATGTGGTTGTGGAGTATCAATTTGCTTTTGACAGGTTTTGCCAAACACTGGAATATTTGTAAGGTCGTTTTGATTCTTATTTTTGAGGGGGAATTTTGAAGCTGGAGCAGAAGGCGTCTGACTCATCGTTGTATTTTATCCTCAGTTTTTTTTTTATATTGAAAAATTCAAAGTTTTAAATTATTTTAATTTTTCTTTTTTTCATTCAAAAAGCAAACATTCAAAGATAGTGATTAAATATTAGTCCTCATAAAAGTTTTGACCAGAACCATCCTATTAAATTAAATAAATCATTCTTAACTTAACTTTTGAACGTGTTTTTTTATCTTTTCAGAAGAGTATTCAGAGAGAAAATTTTAACAAACCCTTCGTTAAAATAAATTACCTTACAACAAATACATTTTTAATATAAAATGATCATTTTTTTTTTCAATCCCACTTTCGGTTAAAGTTTAAAAAATTAGGTATGATTTTTTTAATACTTGCCAAGCCACATAAAAGATTGGCCTAATATTTAACTTTATCGGTCAGCTGACGCTCTAGTAACAGTAAAATTGGCTCATTTTAATAAAGAACTTTAAACCCCAAATTTCAAAAAACACTAATTCTTTAATTTGTCGAATGTTTTTCGGGTAGTATTCTTTAAATTCCTGATTTACCGCATGAAAATGATTTTTTTGATAAAATGTAGAGGAAAATTGTCAAGAGAAATTTCTTTTAGAGCAAAAATTTTAATTTTCTTAATTCTAAACTGAAAATTTATTGAAAGCACATCATTTTGATTTTCGTTTTTAAGAGCATGCACTTCTGAGGAAAGATATACAAAGCCGGCTTTTCACAAAATTTCTTTCTGAAATTCAATGAGTTTGGAGAGGGGTAGGAGTATTTTTTGATTTTTTTACCAGAAAAAAACATGGTAGACTTGGGTTTTGAGAGTTGTAGATTAAATTTTTCAGGTCAACAAGCGATCTTTTTTTGATAATGCAAATTCATAAGCTTACAAAAATGGACCCCGTGAAAGACCAAAGTTTTTATTAGGTTTTTTGTTTAAAACTCAATTTCATGGACCAATTTCAAAACTTTCGATTTTTAATATTTTGAGAATTCCAAGTTATTGGATACAAAAATTAGAGCATTTTAACGCGATGTGGAGTTCATTGCAATATAGAAAAAGAAATTGTACAGAATCGTAGCAAAAATTGTTCTAGAAGTGCTATAATCTAAATAAAACTTGTCTTTTCTGAAACAAAATTTGTCAAATAGACACTTAGCGTCTTTAAAAACTCTGCAATTTAATTACGCAGTTAATTTAAATCTTTTTAATGCCGTGCAGTTTTCAGAGAATTCGCAAAGTTTTTACAGACGCTGAAGGTCTATTAGACAAATTTTGGGGTCACGCCCAATATGTGATCAAGTGTTCACATATTGTGTCAGGTATGATTTATTTAGACTATAGTACCTCTAGAACAATTTGTGTTCTGCACAATTTCTATTGATTTTTTGCTATGAATTTCACAGCGCCCATTTCAAGCTGATTAGATTATAAAATTTAGGTTCAAGAGCGTTCATTTACGTTCATTAAAGGAACCTGTGAATGATCATGACTAAATAATTTTAAAATAATTAAAACTGTAAACAAACTCGAATAAGAACCTAAATCTAATGTGAAAAAAGTAATTTCGTATTTAGCAGAGCACTGTATGCTATTTTACAGTACGAAATAGTACAGTAAATGGCATCTAGAATTTTACTTTACCTAAAACTATCTCTACTATAACTATATATAGAACAGGTTATCAAGTTCATTCAAAAAATAAATGTGAAATAAACGTTAATTGGAATTGGTTTTTATTTTTAAATTTCTAAAAATAAATTTTAAGTAAAATACCAACTTGTAAAAAATTTAACATCAAAACAACATCACATTGAAATGTATAAATACGAGTGCAATTTTCTCCTTTTTTTTAAAAAATTAAATTTTAAAAGAATTATTTTTAAAATCAAAGTCAAAACTTGAAATGAATAAAGTAATTATTATTGCCACAAGTAAGTTTAAGTAGATCAATAGATTTGTTCAAAATTGAATCTGATTCTTAAATTTTTTTCAAGTTGCTTTTATTTTGAGCGAAGCATTTTTAATAGTCCAATCAAGTAAGTTTTATTAAAACCTCTTCAACCTCTTCTTATTGTTTATTCAAGGATCAAGAGAAAAACATTCGAGATTTTGTCGTAAAGATAATCATTGTGATCTTGATTCTGGATTGAAATGTGTCGCAAATAAATGCCAGTACGTTTAAGTTATCCTCTAAAGTTCTTTCAGACTAGAAAAATTAATAATTTATTTTTGTCAAGATGTTCTGAAGGATCATTATGGAATACAGCCCAAAGAATTTGTGGTAAAATTTTAATTTACTATTGATCAACTGTAAAGAAGCCTGACTTTTAATGCTTCTATGCAGTTTTTCAAAGAAAAAATTAAGAATAGAAAAGTTGAAAATGTTTCGTTTAGCTTTACAATTTAATCAGACTTGCGAAATGGATATTGAAGATTCAGAGTCAGCTGAAAACCAAAGTGCTGATAGCAACCAAGATGATGATGATAGATGCGATAGAAGAATCGGTCTTTTTTGTGATCCTTCTTCTTATCTTTGCAGGTAAAATTTTCAAGAAATGAAATTGATTAAAAATTATATCTCAAAAATGATTTTATTCAAGTTGTAATTCAAATTCAACGTGGTCAGAAAGTGATAACAAATGTGGTAAGATTTTCATGAGAAAGTTTTAAAATCAAAATAATTCTAATTCAATTTTTAATTTTAGTTTAACTTTCAAACTGATGATGAAATATTTTGTTTATTTTCTTTTAAAAATGTAGATTTAATGGTTCCATTATTTAATTCTTGTTTTAATTTAATCTAATAAAAATTATTCAAAAAATATTAATCTTTTATTTTTGAAAAAAATGCTCCGTGACGGGGAATTGAACCCCGGTCTCCCGCGTGACAGGCGGGGATACTCACCACTATACTATCACGGATTCATTTTTACAACGTTAAATATCAAACCTCGTTTTTATTTAATGATTTTTTAACTGAAACTAGAGAAATTTAATTAAATGAATCAATCTTTTGTCTGTTACAGTGCAGAATTATTATCATTGTTTGTTCATTCATTCTGAAGATTGTTTTTCATTGCCAATCATTAGAATCCATAAAGCTAAATAGATAGAAACAAGAAGCATTGTGAAGTTTCGTTCAAAAAGTTCAAAAAGATCAGAAAAAAAATAAAAAAGCTGAATAATTTTTGATAGGAAGTGATTATGGGTTTAAAAAATGTACTAAAAGGTGTAACAAAAATTGTTACATGACTAAGAATAAAGAAAAATCAAAAACAAAATTTGATCAATCGATTATTGATTTTTGAAAAAAAACGAGTGTTTTGTTAAGTTTATTATGTCATCATGAGATAAAAATTCAAAACTATCCCTTAATGATTTTTCAAGAAAATCATAAAATATTCAACGCCGTAAGCGAGAGTTATTGCGATTTTATTGAAATAGTCCTAATTAATAATCTAATTATCACTTAATGTTTGTGGATAGGGTGTTGTACAAAACAAAATATAACTGTAATCTAAAGGTCTTGGGTTCGATCCCCGCTCAAACTTTAGAGGAGAGTGTTCAAACATTTTTTTTGTTCCATTATTTCGGCTCTGAATAGGCAATTTTTTTATAGCTTAAGTATGGAATGGGTTTTGTTGGACACTGGATTCAATAATTCGAACAATTTTTGGCATATAATCGATTATTTAAAATTTTTATCTCATGATGACATAATAAAACACTCGTTTTTTTTCAAAAATCAATAATCGATTGATCAAATTTTGTTTTTGATTTTTCTTTATTCTTAGTCATGTAACAATTTTTGTTACACCTTTTGGTACATGTTTTAAACCCATAATCACTTCCTATCAAAAATTATTCAGCTTTTTTATTTTTTTTCTGATCTTTTTGAACTTTTTGAACGAAACTTCACAATGCTGAAACAAGACTTGAAAAATCCTAACTTTAAATTCAATCGAATTTGATGAACAAATTTCTCTCGCTTTCTAAACAAGCAAATAAATATCTTTAAAATTAATCAATTTAATCTATTGCAGTAACGATTCTTTGACCAATGTTTGGTTCTTTCTCTATTTAAAAATAAACAACAAAAAAATTTGAGTTATTATAGTTGAAGAACAGGATTTTAAAATGAATCCGTGATAGTATAGTGGTGAGTATCCCCGCCTGTCACGCGGGAGACCGGGGTTCAATTCCCCGTCACGGAGCTTTTTTTTCAAAAACATTTTCAATAATGAGAACACGAAGTTGTACGACCTATTTGAGCTCATTTTTCATCTCATCAGTACTGCTCATATAACTCGTGCCAAAAATTACACGTAACGGAGCTTTTTTTTTTATTTTTCCTGAAGAAAAAAAAACAGATTTTAACTACGAAACAAATTACGGATTCTACACCATGAAATTGTTTTTATTCAAAAAAGGATTTTCTTTCTTTAGGTTGCCAATAATTTCAATCAAATCAAAAAATACTTCGAGCGAGGATCGAACTCGCGACCTTCTGCGTGTAAAGCAGATGTGATAACCACTACACCATCGAAGCCATATCAAAATATTATAACAAATATACTTAATTAAAATATAAATATGAAAGCTAAACCAACCCAGGATTTGATTCTTAAAAAATGTCTTATCAAGTTCTTGACACGATTTTTGCAAGTTCAGGAATCGATCTTGAAAGATTCCAGTTAAAAATAAGAAATTTGAAAGATTCTTAAGTAAGAAGATGTCATGAAAAAATAAGAAGTAAGATTCTTTAAGCTTCTTTAATATATTTAAATTTTTTTACTGACCAATTTGGAATGCACCGGAAGCTTAAAGAATCTTACTTCTTATTTTTTCATGACATCTTCTTACTTAAGAATCTTTCAAATTTCTTATTTTTAACTGGAATCTTTCAAGATCGATTCCTGAACTTGCAAAAATCGTGTCAAGAACTTGATAAGACATTTTTTAAGAATCAAATCCTGGGAAAGAATTTTTCCCCTAGAGTAATATCAACTTTAAAATATTACTCTTTCTGTTAATTTAATTTTAACTCGAAATGTAATCCACATCGTTTTAATTTCAATTAAAATCAAAAATTTGATTACAATCAAATCTTAATGTTGTCCGAGCAACTACAACATAAATGTTGCATGCTTTAAAAAAACGAAATTAATCCAAGTATAAGCAATTATTTAAATATTAAACATCAATTAAATGAATCATTAATTTTTTAATTATCGGTCTAAACAAAATAATAAATAAAATGAACTTTTAAGTTATCTTTTAATTTGTTTTTTAAACTCTATTTTTTAAAAAAAAAGGTTAAACATCTTAAATTTTCTTCTAATTTTTTTTTGAAAATTTTGATCGAAATATAAAATTTCGATCTATTTATTTGTACTTTTAAAATTGAATGCAATAAAAATTTTTTTTTAAAGATAAAAAACTAATCAAATAATCTGTGAGTCTATTTTGACGATATCTTTAGGTTGGTTTTCTTTTTAACACTCTTTGTTTTATTTATAAGCTATTTTATGATATCGATATGAATTTTTAGAGTTCGTTTAAGTCTTAACTCATTTATCGTACAATTCAGTTTATTTAAATTCATGAACACTTATTGTTATGAAATTTTGCTTTGTCGATTAATTGACGAGCCAATAAAAACTTATAGATGTACTGAGTCAGCAAATAGCAAAACCTAAACAATTTAGCGTTTTCTTGCAGTATTTTATTTAATTAAGATAAAAAAAAAACGGTAAACGTCTAATCTTCAAAACATCTGCCATTATGCTCAATGGTCTTAAGCCATCTATCTTCAAGAAATTCGATGCCTCTTTTGTACCATTCCTGTCTTTTTGAGCTAAAAAACTCAAGGCACCCAGCTTCAACTTTGTCTTGGTTGGTTTAATTCCGTCCTCTAAGGAAATGAGCCATGTTGATCAAAGAAGGGAAGCATACCTTCGTTCTAATGGTTCACAATAAAGGTCTGGATTTATCGTACAACCATCAGGAACCAATTCAAAGTATATCAGTATTTCGAAAATAGATCCATTTCTCATCGCAAGTAATTACCCTTCTTAAAAATCGTTCATCAAGAGGATTTTTATTAGTTTTCTACAGATTTCGATACGACTTTGATTATCAAATCGTGTGGAACAACTCGGCAGCGTCTATTGACTTTATGGATCAAGTGAAGATGACTAAATTTAGTCGACTGTGAAGTGCTAAGGTCACTTGATAATTCAGGAGTACTAGCCCGGGAGTTGCTCTCTACCGCCGTACGCAGGGCGTCCTGATCGAAACTCACTGGTCTTCCAGACCCCTTTTTCCTTCGAAGGCTAGTATCACCACTGTTAAACTTATTGAACCAAGCTTGTGCCTTTCTTACTTTAAAGACATTCTCACCCGCAAATTGACATATTCTGTGGGTCGCTGCTGTTGCTGTGAGGCCTTTTTTCCAATAATGACATGACATAGCCTTTTTTACTAGGATTTAAAAAAAGTAAAACATTATACATTCGTCTCAGTCACAGTTTATTTAGTCACATTTTCCGTTTGTAGCAAAATTCAAAATAGAAGTAAAAAAAAATTCGTAATTCAGTGTTGGCACAGGTTTGACGTCAGATGAAGAACCCTAAAAAAACCTTTGATAACGCTGTAATAGGGTCGAAAAATCATGATCGAAAATAATCATATTTTTTATCAGAATTTTGAAGAAATAAAAGCCTACAGCATCCATAAGATAAAATTAATCTTAATCTTATCGTCGAAATTCGAAAAAAATATCAAACATCGTGAAATCAAATCTTGATATATATTATTCAGAAACCACGGTTCTAAGGGTAAAACTGATTTTTTAAAAGAATAAAAGTTACAAAAAAGACCACGATTTAGATTTTTTAAATTTGAATAAAAAAACGTCGTTTGACATCCTAAATGTTCACTAATTAGATATCATTAGTATAAAACTAATTTTGTAAGATGATACAAGATAGTATCAATTGATATGAAGATATTTTTTTGATTTATTTGACACACAATGTTGACCCAAATGATAACAATCTAAGTCCTTGGACCATATTTACAATAAAATATTTGGAACACGTAGTTTTTTTATTTGGATATTTTTCGAAAACATTGCTCGCAACTTACCTTTTGTGGCTACAAATTTTTTAATATTATTTTGTTTTAGAGTGCCTAGTATTATTGTCTTATTGGTTTTATTTTATTAAAAACAAATTAATTGAGTTGTAGTATGTCTCAATGGAAAATATTAATTAAAATATTAGTGTCTTGTTTAAGTAAAACATGAAATCCATCGATTAAATTCAACGAAAATATTCTTAAAAAAGTCTCACGATCGGACATATGTACCCATAAATTTTTTCGAAAAATTTGGGTTTTGGGTCATCCAACCCAGACCAATACCTGAAACCCGAAATATCTGGATAACCCACCCAATACCTTAAAATTTTAGGGGTACATATATCTGCTCACGATGTAATTTCAACAAACGAAAAAAAAATTCCATTACAAATTTTAGTGAGAAAATGTTTTCTTCAAGAAACAACGAAAAACGTTTTAATTTTTTTTATAATAAAATTGTTTAAAATATTTTTGATAGTTCGCTTTGCTTGTAGAATAGATAAGCCTTGTAAACACAATAAAACAAAAGTTTACCCAACACAAATAATGAAATATTATTACGTTACTATGTTATTTTCGTTTTTTTTTAATGGTTTCAAAGTTGTTTCGAGTGTCTTTTTATTAAGAAACAACAAAAATTTAAATTACAAAACGTTGATATTAGATAATTATTATTCGAAGAAGTTCAAGGCAAATCAAAAAAATTAAAAAATTTTCTCTTACTTTATTAAGACACCTCTTTTTGTAAATTTTTACAATTAAACAAACATTTTTGTTTGGGCCTCTTTTTTCTTTTTTGTTGATATTTTGTTTTAATTTACGCTTTTAGTTTATAAAATCAAGGTATTTTCGCTCTCTTGTATTTATTACATTTTTGGAATATCACTAAAAAAATAAAATCACAAGAACAAACAACTAAAAGTAATAAAATTTTTTGTTTCAAAAAAATGAAATTTAATTCTCTCTATCTATTTTTGGTTTAATTATCTTTTTATTCAATTTCAAAAAGCTCATTTAAGAGATTTTTGAACTATATTTAAAGTAGATTTTTTTTTAAATTAAAGACTCAGTTCTTATTGAGTGATTTGTCATAATACAGTCGATGTTTATTAGTTCTTGAAGAGTTTTTTCTTCATTTTTTAATGAAAATTATATTTCAATGTTTTTTTTTTGTAAAAAAATATTATTTTTCTAAGAAGATATCCAGTTTCCTTAATTATTTCGTGCATAACTTAATTTACTGTACGACGTAAACCCAGCGGGAAACAGGATAGATTCAAAAATTTTAATATCATGATCCTTGAGAGTTAGAAAATTTTTGATTTTATAGTGTTTTATTGAAATAAAAAATTTTAATTATATTTTGAGCAGAAGGGTCCACATTTTTTGGCTTTTGTAGGAGTTTGACTCGGTTATTCGCTTATTACTATCCCAAATGACCTCATATGTATTATGTTTGATACAGATTCTGAAAAAGAATAAAATTTTACACACGGAATTTTTTGAGAAAAAAAAAAAGCTCGGTAAAGAAGCAAAAAAAAGACGTATTTTTCTAGTTTTTTTTACATTTCCTCCCAGAATTACCCCAAAACAGATATTATATTAGTCATCAGCTTGTAGAGCGAAAAATTCTGAACAAAATGTAGGTTTTAGATTTTTAATTCTTTTTTCTTTAGGATAGAAACAATGTGCCTAAAAAGGTGCCAAAAATCAAAAACCTAAAGGATGAAAGAATTTGCATTTTTTGACCCGAAATTCGTGATTCTCGGAATATATAGTTTTTCATATAAACGATTCCTTGAATTTTTCAAAAAAATGCCTAGATTACCCTTGAAAAAACTTCCTAAGCCGAATTTCCGGAAAAATATTTTCTTTATCAAAATATATATGTTTTCTATGTTTTTTTGCAAATTCAGATAGCGTGGAAGTTTTGCATAAATAAATTTAAACTTTAGACATAAAAATTGAGATAAGGAATCATTTAATTAAATTATTATAAAAATCTTGGTATGGATTAAGATGAGATAAGTAGATATTTCACTGAAAAGCTTTTAAAATGATTTCAAATTTTATTTAATGCACAGTAATGACAGTAACTGTAGGATAATGTTTATCCCACCAATTTCTTCTTTTTTTTTTTCAAGCGAAATTTTAACTTATCAGTAGCGTAAAAGATCAAATAACTTAAATTGAAATTAATTTACGATAAGATTAACTTTTTAAGTTCCAAATTTAGATGCATTCTAATTTTTAGAAGAATTCAGTCAAAATTTTATAAAAGCTTTAACAGTCAAAAAAGTTTGAAAATATAGTCTTCACAAATATCCCTTGGATTACCGAATAAAAACAGATTATTTGTAAAAATATTTTAGAAGAAGTTTTTACTGTACTTCCAATTAATACCATACCATAACCATATCCGTACTAAAGCGTACCTGTATTGTACTCAAATCATAACCATACCAGTTCTTAAAAAATCGCGAATTTACCGCAAAATCGTGTATTCGAAATACAAGTGCGATAGGTAAAAGTGCAGTTTATTATTGAAAAAATGTAACCTCTGGTCTTGATTTATTCCAAAAGACATCAAACAGCAACATTTTTTTTTTACTTTTTTGAGCTTTAGAATTTATTAAATTGTATGGTAAACTAAGTAGATTAATTTTATGTAGGAATTATATGTATTCGACTCATAGCCTAGGACCCAGACTTTGCTAACCTAGACTCTAGGTTGATTACGTTATTTATCGTCTGAATTAGCTTCGATTGATTTGTGACAGTTGAGAAAAGAATACAGTTGAGAAAATGGAAAATAAAAAACGAGTTTTTGGGTAACTTTGAGACTTTATTACACCACGAGTTAGTCATGCATGTTTCTTTTATAAAATTAAGTTAGATTTTGTGCAAGTACACGAGCTCCTACGGTCATGATCCCGTTCCTTACTACAATTTAAGTCAAGAATTTTTCTAAAAAAACGTCCAGTATTATCAGTGCTTATTAAAAGATTCAAACGCTTTATACCATGGGCAGCCTCAATCTCATCAGCTTCGAGATCAAAATTTGAAATTTACCATTGACTGGTTGTATAGTTTTGTGAATTATAATCAAGATGATGTTTTTTTTTAAACATACGAATTAAAAAAAACAAATAACATTAATTTTTTGGAATTTAGCCACCAATATTTTGTTCGAATTTCAAATTAATCCGTATAAAAAATTCGGATTGTAAAATTATTTTACAATTAGCTCTAATAGCAGGAAACCGTGAGCCAGCTATTTTTGTTCGGATAACAGCAGAGTCGGATTATCGAGGGATGACTGTTTATTAAGTACCATCTCGAAAAAATTTCTATTTTTTCTTAGATTTTCGAAAAGAATCGAAGAATTTCAGCAAAGTTTTTCGACGGAACCGCACTGAAACAGAGCGTTATATTTTAGCATACAACATGACACAACCTAATTCGATTTTGATCCGTTATTAGTTAAAAAAGATACCATATCTATCAGAAAATTAAAAATTTCCGATCGGAAAAATGAATAAAATCTAAGTTTTTTAAGAAATGGTATTTAAAAAAAAAACAAATGTTTCCTTGATTAGACATCATAACTTTTTAATCAAATTTAATTGAACATGTCAAATGAACGTGAAATATTTGGTTTATATTTTTAAATCATGACATAAAATGAGACTCGTTTAAATTTAAAAAAAATTAATTTAATTAGTCCAAAATTTTTAAATCATTTCTAGTCTAAAATTTCTTTTAAAACAAAAAAAAAGAAATTATATAACTTCTTGTTTAAATTAATAATCAAGATAACCAGAACCATTTAAAATGTTAATCTCTTTTGTTTTTAAATTAATAAATTCAAAAAGTCAAACTATTAGTAGACTAGATACAACAACAACAACAAAAATAATTTTATATTTTGTTAGTTAAGTATTAAAAATGATTTAAAATTCTGTTTTTTGTTTACAAATCGAATTTTTTCTAAAATAATCATGGTCATATTTAATAAAATAAGAGTTATGCAATACAATAAAAATAACCATACACAGGAAGAAGAAAAGAGAATAGATCTTGATAATCTTAATTTTCAATCAAAAATCTATTTTTATTTTCTAAACAGAAAAATATTCTATTGTTTGGATGTTAACTGGAAATTAAAATATCTACAACGAAGTAGCTTGATTTTATTATTATTTTTTGGTTTGTATTATTCACTCAATAAGCTTGGTTCCCACTTTTATTGTTCTCGTTCTATAAACGTAAACTATATATTTTTTTTATAAATTGAATTCTTTCTCTATTTTTTTTATATTTTGCATCGGATCATTAAAATAAAAATAATTAGTTTATTTTTGATATATATATATATCTCACGAGCATTATTTGCCAACCTTAAATTTCTCATCTAAATTAGATGATCCACCAAGAAAAATATGTTCTAAATGTTCTTTTTTGAAACCTCAAGTTTGTTTGAGTTAAGATACAGGTTAATAGTTTTGTCACTCAATTTATTTAATTGTGATATTTTTTTTTATTATTTTTATAGTTATTTTAGGTATACAATAACTGGTAGATTGTTTTAATAAATGATACAACTGTAAAGATTACCATTAAATTCTTGTCTAGTATGACATGAATTACCTTTCTCTCGAAGTAAACCCTGATCCTAAATTTATAAACGGGTACAAAATCAATTTGTGACTAAATCTAAGTTTTAAAAATCTCGTTTGTTGCGGAAGTTGATTTTTTTCCCGAATTTACTATTAGGGTGACCTAGTTCCGAACCTGTTAAAATAAAATATGAGCTTATCTGTTTTTCTAAAAAGTACGTGATCAATATAGGTCAATTGTCTACTCTAGTTGATTTAAGAAAAAATTTTTTTACAACGCCATTTTTGCTTAGAAGTGTTGGACAAGAAATATTTTGGTTATTGTACCATCTAATATTAATCCAATTTAGTTTACAAATAGTTTGAATTAGCAAAGACGCCTAATGGGGTGAATACAATTTTCGGAACGATTGTAAAGAGTTAGAATAAAACTTATCGATAGACAAAGACCTCTCAGAAAATTCATTCCTCTACAAGCCGATATATTTTGCTTATGTACTTATTAATATTGGCTATGTTACAGACCTTGTCAAAGTGATCTTGTGGTAAATGGTTAAAAATGGGGCAATTACTTAATGTATGTGAGGGATCTTTCATCAAAAAGAGATTTTAACATGACGAAGGTAAATATATCAGTAAGTAGCTAATTTTTCTCTCGTTCAATTAAACTATAAATAAGTGATATGAATTATAAGAATAAAGTGTATGAACATATTTTCTGGACCATACTTTTTTTTATCAGGAAAAACAAAAAAAGGTATACCATTTTTAAATCATAAGTTAAACTCAGTGATTATTTATTGTGCTAACTATTTATAGTTCATTTGAAAGAAGGAAAGATGAGCTTTTTACTAATGGATTTATCTTCGACATGTTAAAATCTCTCTTTGGTGAAAAAGTCCCTCACATAATTTTCCCATTTTTATTCATTTACCGCAAAATCACTTTGACAGGGTCTGTATCAAAGCCAAAATGAATAAGTACATTAACAAAATTTATCGGCTTGGAGAGGACAAAATTCTCTACAAGGAGAAAAATTCATTCACTTCATTACACCGTCTTATAATATAGAACTCATTAAGACAAATTTTTTTAATACTGTAGGATATTTCATTAACTTACGAGTCTGCCAATCTGCCTCACGGATACGCCTTTTTTCACTAGACGTGCTGTATTAGTGTATATTGAAATGAAACTGATGAGCTAAGACAACAAAAATTTTCTCCTTAAAAGAGAACAAAAATCAAAATTTTCAATTTTTTTCAAAGAGAGCAGAAATTTTTATTAAATTAAAAGTAAAGATTTCTCAAGGACTGTTTTTAATCAAAATTTTTGCTGAAATTTCTGAAATAGAAAATGTCAAAAAAAGTTAAAGTTGCTTTCTTGCTGAAAGTTGCTCGATCAACTTTTTGTTGTCTCTTCTGATGAGGAATTAATGCAAAATAAAAATCGATCAGACTAACAATTGAATCAAATTTTATGAACACTAATTGAATTTTTGATGTCATATTAATTTTTGATCAAAATTGACGCCTGCACACAATTTAGAGGAACTTCTCTTTAATTTTGATAAGTTTTATATCTAGCAGATTAAAAATAGTAAGATAATTTTACATTCGAGAATAAAATCAATCCAAATTATTCCATCTATAAAACCTCGATACATGTAAATTTAAGGTTCTAATCCGAACTAATATTCTTGACTCGCAAAATGTTCGGATTAAAGCGAATGTAATTCAAAATTAACTCACTGGCTTAAATCAAGCTCTAATTTATTTCCAATTTCAATAAAATTCTATTTTGTTTCCTTTATAAAATTGCATGTGAGGAAGCTAATCTATAAAGGAAGAGAATTTTTAGAATAAAATTGTGGTACATTCATAATTTTTTCTTCTTCTTCTCATCTAATTCAATTTCAAAGTATAAAATTACTAGACATGCGGTTTTCAAAATTTTTTAAATTATATGGCTTGTAATAAATTTTATTTCAAGTGGGTCTTTCATTTTTTATTTCATTTATTTTAACACTTGGAATTTAGACGAGATCTTGAGAAGCAATTCATTACCAAACTTATTAGGATTTTGTTACAAGAATCCCGATTTGATTCAATGTTACATAAATTTTAAATATTCAAATTCTTCTTATTTTGCCCGTTGTTTATATTGAACAACACATCTTAAACAAATATTAAATTTTCTAAAATTCACAAATGTAAAACTATAAAGTTTCTGATACAATTTTTTATACAAGAATCCTTTTTTTTTATTTAAATTTGTTACATAAATTTCAATTTACAATTTATTTCTCAACTTCCATTAGGTATCAAATTATTATTTTACGAAAAAAAAGAGAAATTTTAGTCTTTTTTGTAAGGATTCGTTTGCATGACTTTGATTTAGTGTGCAGATAATTGAGACTTATCGAGTAACAGTAACATTCTTTTAGGTGTAATTTGAGATTAAAAGCATATTTTTCTTTTATTTTGGAGCATTAAAATCAATAAATTTTATGAGATTTTTTAAGATTAATAAAGGAAATGGTATAAAATTCTTTTGAACAAAAATATTTTATTTTTTAATCTTTTTGAAACGAAAAAAAGATCAAATGATCAAGCGAAATCAAATTAGAAATACAATTTTTTTGCTTAGATCAAAATTTATTAGAGATTTTACTCGATCAACCTCAACTTAGCTTTAATTCAAACAAATTACTTTCTCACTAATTTTTAAAAAGGGTCATTTTACCTTAGTTACAATCAATAATTATTTCATAATCAATTTAACGTAAGGCAATTTTCAATTAACTAGAGCTGAAATTTTTTGCTTTTTTTTTAAACAACCATTAATCAATCTCCATTTTTTTTTTTGACTTTCAATATTTTCTTATAATTAAAAAATAATCCCTTGAGTGTTTCGAAAATTGATGATGCCGTTATATCATGTAGTAATTATGTTCAAAATGAAGATTTGACTCAAAGAAAAATCTTGTTGTTTTTTTGTTCAACTAAATCCTATATAAACCATTGGTATTTTTGATTTAGCAATATAACTCCTTTCACGCTAATTTTGAGAATAGTCACAATAAAAAATTCTAAGAGCAATAATTAATATTTATACATTATTTATTAAATCCTGATATTTTCGATAAACACTTCGAGTAGTTTATATTTATAGGTATTTTTCTAAAAAAGAAAAAAAAGGTTTTAAATATCACAAAATTTATGAATGTGATTTCTTCTTTTTCTAAAAAAACACCTAGAATTAATATTTTGATTAAAGACTGATTTTTCAAGTCACTTGGGGCTGACATGATTAAAGATTTCTAGTATCTGGTTCGATTTTTTACTATAAAAGTACAATTTCAAATTTACTAAAGATTTTTTTTGACAGTTTCGTTTATTTATGAAGTCACACTCAAACACAAGAGTCCTTTAAAACAACTGTTATGACTTGAAAATGCACACCTCAAGTAATTAATTTTTTCTAGATATTTTTCAAGCATATGTAATTTTTTGTTAATGTTAGATAATAAACCTTAAGTCTACTTTTAAGTTGCATCTAATTTCTCTAATTAAAAAATAATTTTGTTTAAATTCAAACGGATATTTGTTCCAAGTCTACTATAGCCCCAGTGTATATATTTTAAATAATTTTCAAATTAATCAACAAAATAAAATGACTAGTCTATAATTTTGTTTATCTTTATCTTTTGGTGAGTAAAGCTAGGCTAATTAAATTCAGCGTTTCGAACGAACGATCGAACAATTCCCGAGGCTTTTTTTTTAAAAAATATCAGATAAACAAATTAAGTTTGTTTTTAAAGTTGATGATTGAATACTTTTCCTGAATAAGCGTTATGTCTTGTCTATTATTGTGTTTAGATTAGCACCTTTTTGATTCTCTTAAAAAACAATGTCTAATTTTTGTTAAATTTACTCAATTGATTTTTGTTGAAATTTCATTTCGATTACAATGCTGACCCAACTATTTAGAAATAAGTAATTAAATTATATTTAAAGATAAGTTTTTCTTATTTTGTTTTGTGTAAAATATATGATAAATGATTTTTTGGTATGTTTAAGAAGAGTTTTTTTTTTACGAACTACTCTCTTTTTAGTAACAATTTTTATTTTTTTATTAAACAAATTTTCTAATAAAAGAAATATTTTTTAGTGTAAGAAAAAAATTTTTTTTTTTTTATAGATTAATTAAAATTGATTACTTGTTGCCGTTGTTGCGTTTTTTTTTATAAAAAAAATATTTTTGTTTTATATTTAACGCTGCTTAAATTGCTCTATTTTTTTGCTATTTAAATGATTTATTACACAAAATTACGCAATTTGTGAGCTTATAATTTTGTTGTTGTTGTGACTGTTCTTGTTTGACTAGTCTTATTCAATATATTAATCGTTTTTATAATTCAAAAAATTTGGTTAATTTTATCCCATATTTTTTCATTTAAACATATTTTAAATAATTTAAATCAATTTTATGAGTTATAGCTTATGTTTAGTCTGTCTATTTCAAACGACTCAGGTTTCAAATTTACGATTTTTAATACAATTAGAAGATTTAAAAATTTGTCATTAGCAAAAAATGAGGCAAAAGGTGTAAATTCTATCTTTGGGAATTTTGGTTGACCTTTTTCAGCCTTCTGTTAAACACAAAAAAAGTAGCTCTTGAGACTTAAGAAAATTGCCTCTTGTTTAAGCAGTTGTATTAAAAAAATATCAGTATGGGGTATCCCCTCCTGGAGCTTGACACGAATTTACTGAAAAGCACTAGAGACATTTTTGCTAGTTTATAAAATCTGATTTTTTCATTTCGGAAAAGTCCTATCAAGACACCTAGGGTACCCTTTTAAAGGCGTGCCCCCTATGTATTATGATTTCCTTCAATTGGTTCATCATTACTGACGTTTATATCCTTCTGTCTACATTGAATGTAATTAGAGGCTTTGAGTGATGTGTATGATGAGAAAAAATTGTTTTGCGATTGAGTTAGGTACTTAATTAAAAGAAATATGCATTTGAAAGCTTCTTAAAAAAAGCTCTTAATTTAATTTATCAGACATATTTATGTTCTTTTACGGTTCAGTTATTCAGGTATTATATATAAAAAGAGTTTAAATTTATAATAAAGCTTTTAACTTCTTGATATCGTTTACTATCCCTCTTAGTATTATAAATCAGAATTAAGTTATCTACAATCTGATATTTTTATTAAAAATAATTTACAAATTAAATTTTTAAAAAAAAAGATGAATTTGTTTAAATTACAATTTGAGATCTCTTTTTTGTTGTTGTTTTTTTTCTGTTTATATCTAGTCCTAGGGAAAGTAGTTCACCCTAAGTTTTTTATTATAGCTACAACTCCAAATTTTTTTATTAGAATTCATTTCATTTTTGTTATTCTTTTGAATCTGATAAAAAATATATCAAAATATTATGAATTTTTTTAACAAAAATATCAACACTTGTAACACGGTTTTTTCTTACTAATTTGTTTAGACTTTTAAAAAATTGTTTTAAACAAAAAAATAATTTTTCTTTAATTGTTAAACAAAGTAAAAAATATTCTTGCTGATTTTTTGGTGATGACACACAGAAAACTCAGTATTTTAAGACTCAAACCTGAATATTCTATAACAAGTTACAACACGGTCATCAATTTTTAATTTGATTAAACCTTTTCCCCCCTTTTCAGCTCTATAATAGAACTGTAAACTTGTGTTGGCAGTCGACTTATGAACCAACTGGACTAAAACAAGAACGGTAAATTTTCACACCAGGTGTATAGATGTAAATTGTAGATCTCTTAGTCTGCTTCTAAGTGGTGCTTTGGTTGATAGAGTCATTCCTTAATGAAGAAAATGGACTTAGTTGCAACTGAAAATCGTTTTTAAATACAACTTAGTCCATTTTTCTGATTAAGGAATGACTCTATCAAGACAACCAAAGCACCACTTAGAAGCAGACTAAGAGATCTACAATTTACATCTATACACCTGGTGTGAAAATTTACCATTCTTGTTTTAGTCCAGTTGGTTCATAAGTCGACTGCCAACACTACCGTAAACCCTCCAGTGTTGAATTATGGTCACTACACAAACATGGGCCCATGCATACATATGAACCCGTTAATTTTAAGGAATTGGGTGGACATGGGTTATCCAACCCAGACCCATATATACCCGAACCCAAAACTTGAATTTTTCGGGTAACCCATGTCCACTTGATTTCTCAAAACTAATGATCTGGGCTCATGGACATCAATTGAATGTTTTTTAAAAAAGCAAAAAGAGTACAAGATGAAGTAATCTTTATTTAAGAATTTTTTTTATAAGGACAAGGACTCAATTGAACTTGATTTCACATAATGTTTATTAAAGCTTAAGGAATTCAATTCGAATTTTTTTCAGTATGAATATATTTCCTTGTTGAATATTATTTCAGTTTTTAATTACATTTTAGATTCTAGTTTCAATCAAGTTGGATTTATTCTTTTATTTTTTTTATTTTTTGAGTAGCTCATTTACATTATTCATATATTTTGTTTGTTACTTCTTCAAATAAATGACAGGAAAACTTAAATTAATAACCAAGGTAATTTATTACAAAATTCCCAAAACGTAAAAAAATAAAACAGTTAAATCTTCTCAGTAGCAAACACTGAAATTCTAGGTAATAGATTCGAAAACAAACAATAGAGCGCTTCCCTGTTGTGTCTGCTCAGAGAGAAAAAAAAATCATTTTATTAGGTAATTAAATTTCGAAAAATAAAAAAAAAAATTATTTTTTAAACTTCTGATGTCTATTTTTTGTCGTTGTTTGAAAACATAAAATTGAATACAATTAATAATTTCAATTTCAACCAAAATAAAAAAAAGAAAATCTAGAAACGCAAAATTTGAAAAACAAAAATTTCTTTCATTTTTTTTCAATTCACTCAAATAAATGACTATTAAATCGAAATTTTTTTTTCATTTTTTAGAAGACTCAAATTGTACACGAACAAACCAAGAGGTAAATAATCATGTTTCAAAAGAAATCAGAATCAATACGAGACTTGATTAAATTTTATGAGAATGTTTACACCAAAGACACAAAAACCTCTTTGTATAGACATAATTCAATGTACTCGTACTCGAGTTATAATTTAGATTATCGTAAAAATGAAGAGCCAACAAATATTTGCTCGGTAAACAACAAATCAAATCTAAATGATAATAAGCCTTTAAGTTCATTTACAAATTTGGATAAATCATTGTCTACAACATCGTCATATTCGTCTAAATCATCATCGTCTCTTTCACTTAATAACGATGAAAATGAAAATTACACACTCGCTAAAGAAAATTATCCTCAACAAAAACCAATGACACCACAACCTACAACAAATAGCTTTTTAATAAAACGTAAATCATCATCGTTCTATGTAGCTAAACAAACAGCGGTCAAAACTGGTAGGAATATTTTAAAATTTTGACTTGAAATTTACTTGATGCAAATATTATTGAAACTTTTTCTCCCCTAGTTTTGTTTTAAAAAGCGGTTATGATGACGATGACATTCAAAAAAAAAAAATTTAATTGTTTTTTATGTTTAATAGTTATTTTAAAAACTAAAAAAAAAAATTCTTTATAGTTTCTATTTTGCTTTTATGGATTTTTGAATTTTTATTATTAGAACAACGCTACAAAATTTTTGTTTAAAAATGCTTCGAATTTACTCTTGTGATTCCATATCGTCTAATTCGTTGTCATCGTCACCCGCTCTTAGTCCCAAACATTTTTTACCCAATCGAGGCGAGCTAATAAAAAACATTAGATCAAAATTCAATAATCAATCACATTCGAGTTATGTACTTAATTCTTGTTTTTTAGAACAAAATGGAGGAGGACCCAAGGTCTTACAACGAACAAATTCAAATAGTTTAAGTTCAAATGTAAAAAAGTTTGATCCTAGAAGTATACAAAAAATTGTACTCGAATGGTGTCAAAATAGAACAAAAAATTATCAGGTTTGATCAAAATTTTAAACTTTTTTTTTTCAAAGGTTTCTAAATTGTTTTTTTATTGTTTCATAGAATGTGAATATAACAAATTTTTCATCAAGTTGGGCTGATGGTTTAGCATTTTGTGCTCTAATACACAGTTACATGCCAGAAGCGTTTGATTTTAATAAATTATCTAGTCAAAATAGACGTTACAATTTTCAATTAGCATTTGATGTTGCCTAGTAATTTTTTTTTATTTTCAATTCAAAAACTGTAAGCAAATATTGATTAGTGGCTAATTTTGTTCATCTCTCTTAGTCTTGTACAAATTTTTAATCCGAATACACGCCATCGCTAATTTATAAAACAGGTCATAAAGTTGTTTGACTAGTCTCAAAATTAACTTAATCTCTTCAAATTAATTAGTTCAAAACTTATTCCCGAGGATTAAGAATGGGTCCTCTCAGACTTTTAACAATTTCAAATAGACGGTCTGATTGGATTAAAATTGAACAATAGTAGAATAATTGCTACGCTCTCGCGTTAAGTCTGGTTCTATCCAGACCATCTTTCAAAAGTTTGTCTAAATTATTCTTAAAAATGTTAATTGATTTTTATCTAATAACTCCATTCGATAGCCCGTTCCAGCCCGTATACTGTTTGTAAAAAAATTGAATCTTGGTGCACAGTTTTTCACAAGTTCTCGCTTAATTGATTGTTTCCGCATTATTCACTCGTTTATACCAGTTTACCTGCTTGTTTAGGAGATTGTACATTTGGATGAGATCATCTCTTCTTCTTCTGATTGTAAGGTTTGTCAGTTTGAGTCTTTTGAGCCTTTCCACGTATTCAAACTTTCTAAAGCCATGTATGCTCCAAGTCGCTCTCCTTTGCAACCTCTCAATGATGCCAATATCTTTCTTTAGGTAAGGATTGCATACCGACACCGTTGAGATTACTTAAACCGTAAAAAAAATGCCTCGAGAATAATTAATGTTTCATTAAGTCACGTGAGCTTTAATGGATATAGATTAATCTTTGTTATGTTTGAGCAATTCTGTGCATCATGCACTGTAAGAGAGGTGTCTTAAAAAGCAATTTAAAGCGTGAATTCACTTTAAAAAATATTGATTTTTAAAAAACAATTTTTTTATTTAAAAGTAAAAAAGCGAATATAATGCCATTACTTGAAGTAAGTGATATGATATCAATGGGAAATCGACCAGATGACAGATGTATATACACATATTTATCAACAATATATTCACGTTTCAATAATCCAAGAAATAAGCTACACAATTTAGAAGAAATAAAAGAACACGTCAAATAGAAATTGATTTTCAAAATTTTCTCTCTCTCTCTTAAATGTAAAACAAGAATGTTAAAAATGATAATCAATCGAAATAGGATTAGACATTTCCAGTTGAATTTTTATTTTAAGAAATGTTTGATTTATTGTTAAATAGTTTTCACTTTTTTTTTCTCATTGTAAATTTAAGAGAAGAAAAACCTTTTTTTTTGTTGTGTTGCCTTAATCGATTTTAAGTTAAACAAAAAAACAAGTCGTACTGAAAAATCGAAATATTTTATGGATGAAGCCTCTATTTTTTTTTGCATTTTTTTTTTGATGTTCAACTTTTTTAAAGTTTAACTGAGAATTAAATCGAATATTTTCCTCTTTTTTGTTGTATCGAATTTTCTTTCTTTTTTTTAAATTAATTGTTTTCCAATTTTTTTGAGCTATTTTTTTTTAAGTTCAAATTGAGAAAAATAAATTTTAGAATAGAACCGCTTTTGTACACAATTTTGAGTATAGTCCCAAAAGATGAATCGTAAATTATAAAATTAAGTGGTAAATTTTCCCTTGAGTCGATAAAAAAGAAACTTGAAATCTATTAAATTAATCGGCGTTTTACCTCGAAATTGGTCTCCAATGATTTTGAAATTTGATAAACTGTTTAAATTATGAATTTAAATTAATCACATACTTTACACATCAAAAAATTCTGAACGGCTTTGAATTGAATTTAAAATTTATAACCACTGGAACAACATCCGTATTTTCTTGCTTATAAGCGACTAAAAATCGCATCTTCTAGGTATAAAATCATGCCGAAGCGAATTGAATTTCAGGTTTTTAGAGGTCACAAGGTTGCAATAGAACTGGCCTTCATTAGTCTACAAAAAAGTGGGTATTTGGGGAGCACTTGTAAACAAGGAAATACGGTAGTTGAAAATGAAATTTTCGTAAGACAATCGAAAATTTAAAATTTTTTGGTTATAATCTTAATCTCATTCTTTGTAAATCGGTAAAAAAAGCTGTGCTAAGGATCAAAAAAAGCTTTTTTTGATGCATCGAATATAAAAGTCTGCAAAATTTGTGCAAATCAATTGCGCATTTGGAAACAATACTCTTAATGAAGCCTTTAAAAGTTAAATAAATTTATAAGAAAGTTTCAACTTGTTTTAACTTGTTAAATTTTATCGCTAATTTTTCACAAAAATCAAAACAAAAATCTAGAACCAGGTTAAATTTTATAAAAATACAATAAAAATTTCAATGCAATCATGATTTGCTTTAAGCTGAATTATTTTTCATTTTGTTTAGAAAAACACCTTTTTAAATTTGAGAGTCTCAATTTTTTAACCGATATAAAAAAATATCCTTAGGGGAAGGAGGTCAAACAAAAATCAAAATTATTCTATTGAGAAGCTCGGATGTTTTGGACGCGTTTATCTTTGTTAAGGCCTAAATTTTTAATTTAAAAATTTTTTTCGTATTAATGAATAATCTTAATAATAAAACGATACTATCAAACATTAGATTTGAATTAAAGGTTTGGCAACAGTTGTAGGCAGACTGGGCCTTACTTAAAACTTTACATAAGCACTGAGCGAAAATTGCAAGCACTGAGCGAAAATTTTTTTTTAACATTTGTTGTAAGGTTACACTTTGAAATTTCAAATGAGTAGACGCGTCGCAAAACAAATTTAAAAGAAACAAGTGGACTCGTCTACCTGAGTTTCAATGGAGAGAGCACTATTACAGTCACAGACGCCAAAATATGCAATCTCATTCCATATTCACAATTAAATAGTCAAAAAACGTTACTACCCTCATTTCTGATTACAATAAGTTCAGTCCATTAAATTGGAAAATAACCAATATTTTACCAAAATTTTTTTCTCAAAACGCTGCGTCGTATTCAAATTGCAACTTTGGGCGACCACAAAGTTTTTCATAGTTAATGATACAAAAAAATAAATTCCTTAGATTCTTTGATAAACTTTTTTGAACGACACAGGACTGTGTAGTTTTAAATTCTCTAAGCTTTGTCACTTTGTGTAAAAGATCGAGAAATGTCAGAAATACGCAAATGTTGCGTATAGGTGCTTTTAGTGTTTAAAAAAATTCTTTCAACATTAAAATATTAATTTCTTAAAATAATCAAAATTTCCTTGAGAGCTACAAAAATGCTAGTTCCGGATCAAGTAGTTTAAAATATCTTTTTATTTCTAAAAATATTTATATCAATCATTTAATAATTATAGGTTTTTTTTGATCTAATAAAGATGAGAAAATTTTCGATTGTGACATCTATTTGGTGCTAACACGAGTTCTTTTGTTCCATGAATAGTTAGCACCATACGATTTTATGCGTTTACGGATCTCTCTTTCTTCTTCAACTTGATATTTGATACCTAAACAAAATTCAATATAAAAAAAAATGATTAGATATTATTTTATGAATTTTGTCATACCCATTCTTTGACAGTAAACAATTGCGTCTTCTTTTGAACCAAATTCAGGTTGAAGACTTGACAATGGATCTCCACTTGAACCCCATCCCATCAATGGATTCTCCCATCTATCTCTATTATCAAAATCAATTCTCCAACGTCTTGTACCAAAAGTACCCGATTGCATGGCATTTTTTGGTGGGACATAAATTTTAGCTATTCTTTCAGATACATGTTCTTCTGGATGAGCTGCTAGTTCTTTTACACTTTCCTTTAAAAACAAACATAAAACCTAGAAACATATTTTAGTTGAAATAGTGTTGTTTTATTTTACGGTATTTTCGGGAATCGTTGCAATCGGTTTTTTTTCAGTCTCTTGTACCGATTGGGTATCTACACTACGACGACCAAACACATTAACGACTTCAGAGTAAGATCTAGAAGATGATAATTTTCAAAAACAAATCTCTATGATTTTATCAAATCGATATTTTACCTAATGGATCCTACTGGCGATAATTTTGTCAAATTGCGAACTAAGAATGACATTTCTGCAAAATTTAACAAGCGTTAACAAAAAAAACTGCTTTATTTCTGTCAATTAAGAGTTTGTCATGACTCTTAAGATTTTTGACATTAAAAGTGATTGATTGAATAAAACTTTATTTTGTCACAATTAAAAAAAAAAAACAATAAATAAATATAAAAAATTTCTTTAGTTTACTTATGAAATGAAAAAATGCTATTTTGGATTTTCAGTGATTTATGGGAATACACACAAAGTTTTGGCTTTCAGTTCATTTTCTAAAGACGAATGTTCAACAAAAAAACTAAATACATTTAATCGGTAATAGAAATTTTATGATAAACTTAAAAAAAATAAATTGAAAAAAAAAATGATTTGTATTTTCGTCTAGAATCTTCCTGGACTATTTCCGAAATTTGATTGCATGGCTGATTTTGCACTTTCAGTAACCACTGTTGCTGCTGCGTTTTGAACGTTTTTATTGCTCATTACATTTGTTGCAAACTCGCTTTGAGCTTTTTCGAAACTAGCTCCTGTATTTCTGTACAATCGATGGATCTAAAAGAAATTAAATTGACTTTAAGTCTTTGTGTTGAAAAATTTCAGCTTATGAATCGAATGTAATTTAAATTGTAGAGCGAAGGGTTCCTTGACACTAGCCTTTCGCTCGTGTCAAAAAAAATTCATTTTATAATTTTGATTAAACAATGCAATAAACTTAGTTAAAATTATACTCTTATTAAAACATATACACAAATGGCACATTTAATTGCAGCTAAAACAAAGGCTATCCAACAAAATAAGATAAGGGCCAAATCACCGGATTTTGAGAAGTTTATTGCAATTAAAAAACCACTTTTTTTGAAAAATAAAATTTTTATAAAAATTTCTAAAAAGAGCCTTTCAAAGGAGCATTCGATTTTTTTTTGTTTTTTTTTCCAAAAAATTACCTTCATTAGCATTAAAATATCAATAGCGGCTATTGCAACAAAACATATTGATGCTAGCAAAACAAAAATACCAGCTACAACATTACCAACACCAGTTGTTGATAAAACTTTGACTAGCAAAAATATACCGCTAATGTCGAATAAAAAATTAAATTTTAGTTCAATTTAAATGATTAAAATGATTAGTAACGATTAATTTAAAGCATTAAAACAAACAAAACAAACAAAGCATATAAAAATTTAAATTACCAAAAACCAGAGTCTTGGAAGCCTACAGCCTCAATAAAGTTTACGATTATTTGACAAAAAAATATGAAAAAAAATATCATAAAATTCATCGAGCTGTCACTTCTGGAATAAAAATAATAAATTTTTAAGATTATTTCAAAATTAAAAAATTGATTAGTTGGTAAAATAGAACTTAAAATATGGTCTTGAAAAATTTAAATCATAACATGCAAATTAACCCGTTACATACAAAAAAAAATAAAATTAAGTAAAAAAAAAGAGAGTGTACCAAAACCATCTGTCGCTTATAATCGCAATCCCCGATAGAACACATTGAACAAAAAATGTGAAAAAAAATATCATGAAATGCATTGAGCTGTCATTTCTGTTTAAGATAAATTATCCTTAGCTTTTCAAAATATTGTTTTTTTTTTGTTAAGTTTAGGATTAAAAATTTGAAATGAATATAACCTGAATCCTTTGTATGCAGGTCGAAACCAACATGCGTACGAACATGGTGTGAAGATGACAAAATAAACGATTGATAAACCAAATGTTGTTCCATAACCGGTAGCTATAAATACCACTAAAGCGGCAATTATGTTAAATCCAAGTGTAAATGTGTGAACTTAAAAACATAAAATAAGTTAACAGCTCTTTTAATTTGTTCTTTAAATTTTTTGACTTACACATCCATAAATAGAAAAGAAGTCTAACCCATCTTTGAAATTCGATCGGAATTTCTAAGTTAATGTCCTGATAGAAACACGGCTTGAGTGGTCCTGGACACCATGATGGAAGTGGTGGAAAATTGTTAACTTTTAAAATAAATTTTTTTTTAAATATTTGTAAGGGCTATAAACTTTGGTCCAAAATCTCTCTTTAGTATTCTCGTTAAAATGGTAACAGAGCCAAGTGAGGCTAAGTGGGTGGGTCATTTAGCCTAAAATTTTATCAAAGACTGACTCAGTGATTTACGTAGCGCCCCACCCTCTAGACATAATCAATTGTCCAGCTGAGTTCTTGGTCGATATCTCAAATTTCTTTAAGTTGAGAAGAAGTCGAAAAAAGATGAAAGAAGATGTGTTAAAAGAGTTGTTGACATTCGATCCGAATGGTCTGTATTGGGCGTCTGAATTTACCTAATCATCATAACTCAAAACCGATTCTTGTTTAGTACTAAAATGAAAGAACCGTAGGTCAAGTAAAACTCGAGTTTAAATTTTTGATAAAACAATCAATAATTTAAAATTTAATCATAGATTCTTGAAAAACATACGCCCGCGTGTAACTTTTACACAAAGTGAGGTATGGAATAAATTATTTCCATAATTTTCATTCAAGGTAGAGTAAATAAAGGGCTACAAAATGATACCATATTTAGACCCCTTGAGAAGTTATTTGGGGAAGAAAACTGATTTTTCAGGACCCTCAAATATCCCTCATAGATGTTGCATACACCCACCATTTTTTATATATCAATAGAAAGCTCTTAAAGCGATCTTTATATATTTACAGTCCATTTTTCAAGGGTCCTTATTTTAATTCCGAATTTTTTTAATTTTTATAAAATTGGAATTAAGAATCAATGAATTTCGGTTAATTTACCTCCAATATTTGGATTATTAATTAGTTGTTCACGTCTATCTAATTCAGCAGCTCTTTGATCAAGCTCTTGTTGTTGTTTTTCAATATCAGTTAAATTTAATTTTTGTGCCGATGATTGAGTATAAGCAGGTGGTGTTGGTTGTTGAGTTGTTTTTGGTTCAAATGTTTGTGCTTGTGATGAAGATGCATTAGACGTAATAAGAGACGATGTTGGAATTATAGCTGCCGGTTTCTATAAATTTTAAAATTTCAAATAAAAACTCTTGAAAAAAATTTTCAAATTCTCACTGATTGATTAGTAAAAGGATTATAGTCGTCCAAAGACTTTTGGGTTACTTGGGCACTTTGAGTTATTCGCTGTATATCTGGATCCTTGAATCAAATAAAAAAGTCGAAAAAAAAATTTTGTTTTGTTAAATGAGTAATAATGAACTTACAGCGAAGGGATTTTGATCATTGGCAAAAGGATTTAAATCGTTTGACATATTAAATGTATTCGTATAAAAAATAAAAACTTAATTTACAAACTTATTCAAGTATCTAAATCGACCAATTTTATATTCAAGAGATATTGGTTGTGAAAATGGTTTCTATATGCTTTAGAAAATTGAAATTATTTTCGAACAATTTTTGCAATCTAACAAAAAAAAGGGGGTTCATAATTTTTCTTTTTTTCTTTTTTAAAGCATTTTGAAATAGAAAAATTTTATTAAATTATCATAATTGAAATGGAAGCGTTTTTTTTAAAGATTATTTTATTCAAATAATTTGTATGCATCGAGTCTTAAAGTGTTCATTTTTAGGAATGAATTGAAATAATTTTTCAATGTTGAGTCATATTTGAAAAAAAAAATGGCAAATAAAACTAAACATTATGAAAAATCATGTGAACACGAGTAAGTCTAAGATCAAGCACCTTTAAAAATCTAGCAAACAATGATTAGATAATTTATTTTCGGCTTGTGATGAATCAAAATCTCTTCTGAATAATCTTTTTAAATAGGTTTGACCTAATTTATAAAACAATTGAAAAAAAATAAAAATGATGAGATCAAAAATTGAACATGTTTTATTTCACTTGATACCTTTGATAGACTTACGGACAATATGTTGCAATTTGAATCTAGGATTTGTTTTTCACATATTGAGGATTAATGTAATATTTAAGTTGTGTTTTAGAGTTTGTGTTAGACGATTTAAACAAAGGGTCTACAAGTTTTTTGATTAATTAAAAGCTTTAAAGAGACTTGCTTTGTTTTAGAAAAGTAATAAATGTTTTGGTTTTTAAAGTTGGAACAGTCGCCCAATAGATGTTGGAAGTTTTACTCAGTTGATTTTTAAAACAATTGAAGTGGTCCGAAGATAAGCATGAAAAGGCAGAAATTTGACAGTAGTCGAAAAGTTGAACTGTCGTCCGATTACAATTTTCAAAATGGAGTTTATCTGTTTGGCCTATTTTTTGAGGTCTTCTGTTTAGTTTTTTAGATCAAAATTTATCAATATTAGAGGTTTTAATAATAAGTTTTTTTGCAAATCCCTTGATTGCTATCTATTTGAAATATTCTTTAAACAATGAAATTTTGAGGGGGAGAGAGTAAGCCAAAATGATTTATTTCATTAAAAAATTTATTTCTGATTTTAATGATTTTTTTGAATTTAAAAGCATCATTCTTTCGAGATTTGTTAATTATTACTAATAGAATTTATTTGATTCTAATTTATAGATTTTGTCAAAATTTCAGAAATTATGATAACTTATTTTCTTAAATTGTAAAGTTGACTTCTTCTTAAAAGTTGATGTAACTGATTCAAAATCTCATATTGTAAATCTTAAACTTTTTAGGATTAAATTTGAAGTTGCGAAATTATTTTAATGAAATCTCTGAGACATGAAATTAAAACATAACTTGAATTTATTTCTGAAAAAAAAAACACATTTTTTTTGCTTTCACCCAAAGTATTCTTTTAAGAAAATTGCACTTCTACCGAACTTTTGGTGGCAAAAGAACCGAAGCGAAGCCAACCGTACCATACCAAAAATCAAAAGCGTACCGTACTGGAATAACAAGAAAATTTTTTTTTTTTATTTTCCTATTTCACAAAAGAACCGTACGAATTTATTTTGTACGGTACGGTACGCTTTGCTTTGGTATTTTTGGTTTGGTATGGTACTCTTAGTACGGTACGCTACGATACAGTACGGATAGTCTACGGTACGCTTCGCTGTGGACAGGCTTAGGTACGGAGGTTCCTTGAACCCTTCCCGAAACTTCGGGACGGCTATGGTTGCCAGCAAAAGTTCGGCAGAAGTGCAGTATCTAGAAAATTAAATTTATGTTAAATTCGAATCTACCAGCTGAGTCTTTCAATAATATTTATGTTAGCTTTTATCGTTGGATTCCAGATACTTACTGCAAATTCAAGATGCGGTCTCACACATCCTGTATACAATAGTCTAAATGTTTCTTTTTCTAAACATCGAACAAAGTTCTAATTTGGCACAAGATTCTATTGGCTTTGGGAGCCACAGATGAGAATTGCTTGTTCCTTTTTAAACAATTTCATTTTCTTCAGCAATTTCCTTTATGGTAACCTGACCATCTAAGCTTGGAGCTGTCTAACAAGTCTTGCTCCTTCAGATATACATTTTTTTGCATTTTAACACATTAAGTTCAGTAGACTATTTCGTTGTTCAGCTGTTTAGTAAACTAAGATCATTCTGAAGTTGAGTCGATCCTGTTTCATTCCTACTATAAACTCCCAATATAAGTCGTAAGACAAGCAAGGGCATCTAATAGCGAACAAAATGGAACTTTAATTGTATGAGTAACCCGTATATGCTTAACCAAACTTAAAAGCTTAACCACTGTGATGCTATCAAGAAACCTTAGCTGAACTACAAGTTATTATCTGTATTTGATAAACCCTTTGCAATAAAAATTTAAAAGTTTATGTTTTAAAAATCAGCATTTATTACTAAGACCAATTTAGACTACTCATCTTTTTAGTTAAAATTTTTCAAGCGAATAATGGATCGTTTTTTAAACCTTTTTTAACCTTGAAGTTTTGCCCAGTTTTGTGGGATTAAGATGAAAAGGATTAAAAGTAGTTTATCCTATGTTAAAATTTTTTCATCATAATTTATTTTGTTTGAATAAAGAGTCATTTTAGAACTTAATTTGCTACGGTCAAAAATAAGGAACGATCACTGTGATACTGCACTTCCACCCAATTAATGGAGTACCCGTACTAAAGCGTATCCGTACCGTACTCAAATCATAACTGTACTCCTATTAAATAATCGCAAATCACGCGTTAGAAATTTAGAGATTTGTTAGTACGGTTATGATTTGAGTACGGTACGGAAATGCTTAAAGTTCGGTACGTGTGTAACGTTACCATTTAATATGTTTTGAGTATGGTTTGGCGCGGTATGGGTACGGCAAGCCATTAATACGGTGGAAGTGCAGTAAGTGAATAAATTACCTTATATGTTAAATGTTGCTATAAAAAAAGAAGATTCACATTCAAGTGTTTTATTATCTTTAGTACGGGTACGAGTATGGAAAGCATTTAATTCGGTGGAAGTGTAGTAGCAAGATATTTCCTGAGAATTAATTTGACAGATATGTTCATACCTTCCATTAGAGTTTAGAAAACGAAAATTTTGACAAAATCTTTCATTGGGGTTAGGGTTAATCTTTCATTTCTTCCAAAAAAAACTTGCAACGATGAGCTTCCAAACGCTCATAATATGACGAATTAACGTTCTTACCTTATTTTTTAGCAAATATTTTAATCTCGAGTAAAAACGAATTTTTTTGTAATTTCAATAAAAGTATTAGGTATTAATTTTCGTTCAATCTTAGATTTCTGATCGAAAAAAATCTATTTATTTTTTTTTAAATTATTGAATCAAAAATAGATGCTAGTATTTTATTTTACGTAATCAAACAGAGAATTCAATTTATTTTCTTTGACTTTATTTTTTCTTAAATAATCAAGAATAAAAAAAACCCAAATATAAATATATTAGAAATGTTAACAAATGCCTATTTATACTAAATCGACAAACTCTTTTTCTTTTTTTTTCCAACATTTTTTCTTTTACAAAAACGCTCATTTATTGCAACAAAAAATCTCGATTTTTCATTCAGTGTACAAAGTCTCAAGGAAAACTTTAGTCTCAAAGTTACGAGGACGTTAATTAGCAACCAGAATTAAGATAAAAACTGATTTAAAAATATCAATTTCTATGTAATTGCCTTCCATTCAGAATCTAATGAATAAACAAGCATTTTTTTTTATAAAATAAAAAGTGTTATTCTAATATCAAAATAAACCAAATTCTTGAGGGCATTAAAAAGTTACTCTACTTGTAATTTTTAGTAATGAGCAACAACGTTACGACCTAATTCAACGAAATAGTTGTACGAATACGCAATTTTAAGTTGTTTTTTTTTAATAACGCAAAATTTCATAAAGAACGGGTTTTCTGTTTAACTAAGGATATTAGTAAGTTTATTTTTTCTTGATGATAAAATAAATTATTAAAATTTAAAAAAAGAAGATAAGACCGTCAAGTCATTTTGTTTGGAACTATAAAAAAAGAAGTAGATTCACATTCAAGTGTTTTATTATCTCTTTAAAATTAGTGTCGAAAAGTTTTAAGTAACCTAGATTCTTCGAATGGACAAATAGCTGAATTTTTTTTTAATAGTTGTGTAAATACACAAAGTTTAGCTAATAGAACAAAAATTAAATTAAAAAAAAAAAATGAGACATGAACACAAATAGTAAGAGAGAAAGAGAGAGCGAAGTTTTTCAATAAAATTTTTATTTCAATTTTTGAAGTTTTTTTAATTATAACAAACAAAACTAATATATATATGATACTTTGAAATAGAATAGTCATGTTTTTGTTGTTGTTGAAACCATTGGACTACTAACTCCTTTTTTCAACAATCCAAAACTTTTATTAGTTTTAGTGTTAGCAGTCATTTTTAAGTTTTTTAATTACTTCAACAAGTCTAGATATTTGTTTCATTGTTGTAACAGCACATTTAACTTATTAACTGTATTACTAATAAAACAATATGCTTCCATTAGTCATCCTTAAGTATTCAGTTATTTTTAATTTTTTAAAAATTTTATTTTTTAAAATTTTTTAGACTGAAAAGAATTTGTAAAATATCTTGTTCTTATTGTTTTAATAGATTAAAATGGGCTGCTGTGGAGACAATGACGTAAGTTTTTGTTTATTTAGTTTCTTTGAATAATGTTGTAACATTAAGGTAAATAATACATCATTTTTAAGCTATTACATTAATCACCTTTATTGACAAGTCATTTAAATAATTTATGACTTAGACACTAAATTAGGATTTTTTTACCTTCCGTTTCTTAAATGTGATTACAAAAGTAGGGCAAAAAAATTACCTTTAAGGAACTCAATAATTTTCAAATTTTTGACAACTGTCTTTCCATTTTTAGAATTCAAGAATTTATCAACAAAGACAGCAGATGATCATAATTCGTGAGCTGACCACGCGATCCTAAATTTTCTCCATTTTGAAACAGTTTAAGCAGACTTTAAATTCTTATCTGTTTGATCATACCGTATTTCCTTGATCGTAAGTACCCCCAAAATCGACATTTTTCTTATCAGCAAGGAAATACGGTAATTATAACTGTTTTGTCCATTAAGATATTAGTAGTAGTAAAATAAATTGCAATTCAAGTGAACTCATAGAGCTATAGCAGTCGTAACACCTTTCTTAGCCAGTCAGTTTTCAAGCTTCGACTTAAAACTATTCAGGCTTCTTGCTTCTATCACCTCTTTCGGTAACTTGTACCAATCATTCACTATTCTGTTCGAAAAAAAGTTGCATCTTGGAAGACAGCTTTTAACATTTTCATTGTGATTTGTTTTGTTATGCCTTCTTAAGTTGTAAGTGCAACTTGAACCAGCACCAAATCTAAAATTAGGGTCATTTACATAATTTTCTTTCTCCATTTCATTTACCAACTTATACATTTGGATCAGGTCTCCTCTTAATATTCAAGACTTAAGGACACATGACTAATAGACCGCGGTTGTTACAATTGTTAAAATAATTTAGCCACAAACGCCTACTGGTTTGTCAAAACCATGAAAGATACTTCGACCCTTAAGGATGCCATTTTAGGAGCATTCATTTTAAGGCATTTCGGTAGATTAACTTGAAAATTTTTTAATAAAAAACCTTCAAAATTTAATTGAAGAAGTCTTACAAAGACTTTGAAATTAGGTTCTTGAAGACACTTTTTTTTTGAAAAACATTAATCTAAACCTAATTAACTTCAAATAAATTTTTTGTAAGGATTTTTCTCAAGATGATGAGGTTTGATTTTCGAACTATATTCGTTAATTAAAAGCTTAGTTTAAAGCTTTTTTTTGTTATTATTTAACTTATATTTTTTATTTTTGCTTTCAAAAGCGTTTGCACTACTCTTTTTTTTGTTTAAATAATGTTAACACCCTTTCGTTTAAAGAAAACTCCAATAAAGCCTAAACCAAAACGTCGATCATGTACAGATTGTTTATTTTTGATAATATTTATTTTTTTTTGTGCCGGCATGGTAAGTTAAATCTAAAAATTAAATCAACAAACTAAGTCTAATACAAATATCAAAGGGAATTATTACATTACTGACAGTATTAGATGAAGGATTCAATCGATTACAATATGGTTATGATTCATTTGGTAACATTTGTGGTAAAAAAAATCCAAGTAGACCTAAACAAATAAGTTATAGAGAACAAAATTTAACTGATAAAGCGTAATTTTTTTAAATATCCAAGAAATTTTAAAATATTAATAATTTATTACGTCTTAAGATTTGTTTTGTATTTCGATTACACAATGCCAAAATCGTCTTATAAAGCTTGTGTAAAGGAGTGTCCAAGTAAAACGATTTATAATGAAACAGAGTTTAAGGACTATACTCTAAAAAAAAATTCAACATTATGTCTCTATGATGTAAAACCAGGAACATATGATCCTAAGTTGTGTCCAAAGTTTCCAATCTACAAATCGTAATTAAATTAATTAATGGATTTGAGAGCAAAATAATCAATTTTTTTTTAAAGTGAAGAATTTTTGAAACGTTGTGTACCTGATATTACCCAACTGAAGATAATCAATGACTCAAAAGTTAACCATATACTCTACAATAACAGTATTTTAAACCTACAGGATATTAAATTTTCAACTCTTGAACTTTACAACAAATTGCCTGACATTGGAATTTTAGCGATAGCAGCATTATTAGTAACAATAATTTTAGTTGTTCTGTTAAGATACATCGCCAAGATAATGGTTGTATTAGTTCTCATTTTAACATCTGTTGGAAGTGTTGGTAAGTAAAAATGAATACAGTCCCGGAAATTAACTTGTCACATCATATCATGTGATATCAGCTCACCTCATCTGATGTCGTCTGGTATCATTTGATATCAGTTTCAATGAGTTCATAATGCTTGTAATTCTCTTAATGATATCATATGATTTAGACTGATCTGGACTGACATCATATGATATCATTATGGTCACAAACTGAAATCAGCTGATATTATATGATATCATGTGACAAGTTAATTTCCGGCATTGTAACACACCATGTTTTAGTCTAATGAATTATCCCTTTAGCCGTTTGTGTTATTCTATGGTTCAAGTATGTAGATTTGATGAAAAAAAATGATACAACTACATATGTTGTACCATTTTTGGAATGGAAAATGTTATACAAAACAGCTTATTTAATCTATTCAATAATTGCTACAGTTTTAACAGTAATATTGTTGTTGATCATAATCGCCATGCGTAAACGTATTGGTTTAGTATTAAGACTATTTGCAGAAGCTCAAAAAGCACTTGGAGACATGCCGTTGTTATTAGGAATGCCGTTCATAACATTCATATTTTTATTTTTATTCTTATTCCAATGGATAACAACACTTGTAATGATTTATTCATTTGGAGAATATGAAGGAGAGTCGTTAGAATTTGCTGGTTATAATGCTAGAAAAAAATCACTGAGTGATATCATGTGGTGGTATCATGTTGTCGGATTAGTCTGGATAAGTGAGTTTATATTTGGTTGTCAATCGATGATTATCGCAAGTTCTGTTTCAAAATGGTATTTTACACGCGATAAGAAAAGCTTGAGAGCACCCATATGCACAGCTATTTCGAGACTTTTATTCTATCATCTCGGTTCAGTTGCTTTAGGATCATTTTTAATTGTTCTAGTCAGAATTCCAAGATACATCTTAATGTATTTCCAAGACAAGTAATAAAAAAAATTAAAAAATTTTTTTTTCTGATTTTTTTTAAGCGTTTTTTTTAGAATCAAAGCCTCAAGAAGTACCGTTGCTGAGTACTGTTCCAAAGCTTGTATTTGTTGTCTATGGTGTTTAGAAAAGTTTATAAAATTCATAAATTACAATGCTTACACTGTTATAGCTATAGAAGGAAAATCATTTTGTGTTTCTGCACAAAAAGCATTTTCAATAGTTATTGAAAATTCTTTAAGAATTTTGGCCATTAATACAGTGGGCGATTTTATGTTATTTTTATCTAAATTAGCTGTAACAGCCATCACTTTTTTTATTGGAATATTTTGGTTCCGAATACCAATAGAAGATCCCATCAAAAATGTAAGGTCAACTTTCAAAAATTTTCGAAAAATAACTGTTTTTTTTTTCAAGATTCACGCAATTAAAATCTATATAGTCCCACTATTGGTAGTCTGTGTCATTGCATTTTTAATTGCACACTGTTTTTTTACTGTTTATGAAGTAAGATCTCAAACATTAGGATTTATTTTAGGATTTTTAATGGTTTTTTGTTTAAGATGGTCATTGACGCTATAATGGTTTGTTTCTGTGAAGATTGCAGAGCGAATGATGGTACACCGGAGAAGCCATATTACATGAGTAGTTCCTTAAAAGTAATTGAGCCTTATTTTTTTGAAATTTTTTTGACTAATAAAATAACCAACAAATGTTTTATTTAGAAATTTGTCGATGAATCAAGCTCAACAAACATAATTAAAGAATAACTTTAATCTAAAAAATAAGAGATACATTATTTTTCTTGTCTTTCTCATAACCGATTATTAGGTTTCCTTTATTTTTTTTTAAATTCCGGAGTTTAGTTTTTCTATAAGATTTGAATCTTTGATTTTTTGTGTTTTTTTTTTAAACATTTACGTGTAAATTTTTTACGATTAATAAAATGAACAGTAAATTTAGAACAACGGTTTAAATTTGTAATTAGCTTTATAGTTTTTTTATATTTTCTATAAAATAAAACCATATTTTTTGGCTACCCTTTTTTTTTCACTAATAATAAATTTATTTAATAAAATTAAAAATTGAAAAAAAAATGCTCTTGCTTTTGTTTCTTTTAAAGTGTCATAACGAATGATCTTAACTACAATTGGAGGAATATAAAAATACTTTTCCCTGTGTTTGAAGCCAAACGTCTTTAAGCATTTAAGAACTCGTGGTTCAAATAAATTATGTAGAATTCATGGTCTGAATACTCTGGCTGACGACGGAAATGGAGAAATTTCTTCTCAAAGAGGCTTTATGGTGTATTAACTGACAAAATATGATTTTTTCACCGATAATCTAAGATTAATGGCGGATTTTTATTAATGTGACTACTTGAGGCTGATGTTACATTTTCAAAATATAAAACTTTTATATTTGGGAGCCCTTGGACATGCGCCTCTTCTTGATCTTCCAGACTTGATCGTCACAAACTATATTTTTGACTCACTAAACCCTTATGACTTTCTTAATTTAGATTGAATCTCTTCGAAATTTTTTTGACTCTCGAGGTATCTCTAGCTCGCTTCGCTCAGTTTTGATACTTAAAGGAAACTAAAAGGCTTTTAAGGTTAATCCTAACTATTAAGTAAACATATGAGAATATCGTCAAAATGAACCTTCGAGAGAGTGCAAAGTAAAAGATATAAGACTTTAGAAATCAAGAAATCTTTGATAGGGTTAAAAAACTTGGTCTCAAAACAGTACTAAAGATTTCATTCTAAAAAATAGAAAGATCAAATATACTAGTATAAACAAATGGAACATGTAATCGTGTTTGAGGGATTAGAGACGTAAGAACTTATTAATATTAAGAATCACATTAAGATTTTATATTTTACAAACTGAATAGCCAAAGACAGGTAGAGTCTTAAGAATGACATTATCGAATCAAAATCAATGAACATCTTCAATTTAAATTTAAAAATTCCTTATAGTCCGGAAAGAACTAAAATACTTACTTCTACTTTACTACTAAAAGCTTAGCTTTAGATCCTGATTTAATCGTGTAGGTTGAGTTACTGATCAGGATGTCGGCTTTAATTTACTTTATTGATAAAGGATAAATGTCGGAAAAAAGCTTTATCATTAGTTGAAATCTTACGATGAAATCAAGATTATATCATTAAAAGAATTAGATAAATTATGAATTTCCAATGAATACTGATGGAAACTGATATCAGATGATATAATGCGACAAGTTAATTTTCGGGACTCTAGCCACACGTCAAAAATACCAAGTTCCATTGAACTTTATTTTTCCTTTACTTTACTTCCGTCATAAAAAATAAATGGAAAAATATTGTTCAATGGAACTTGAAGAACTACAGTCCTGGAAATTAATTTTTCCCATGATATCAGCTGATATCAGTTGGTATCAAAATGTATGACAATATTTGTATTAACTACTATCAGCTCCGATCAGTTGAAATCATATGATATCAGATGATATCAGTAAGAGAATTACAAACATTAATAATTGCCAACGAATACTGATGCAAACTGATACCAGATGATATCATATGACATCATGGGACAAGTTAATTTCCACCACTGTATAACGTATGACTATGTTGGTAAGCTTATTTTACCAAAAATAAAACCTTTTTCCCGACATTTGTCCTTTATTATTAATATAAAGGTTGACCCAATATTTCCTTAATTTTTCTAAAACTAATTTTTCCTTCACAGAACACTATTATATAGTCACCTGAAGAAAAACGCATAATAGAAAAAATAAAGAAAAGGTGGTGCCACTGATTGGTCTTTAGTATCTATTCACTTTCCGAGTCGGATATCAAAAAATAATAAAATAAAAGTATTTAAACTGGTTAGTTGATAAACTTGAAAAAATTAAAATGAATTTTTGAAATTTTAACTCTTTAATTAATTCTTTCATTTGATGAAAATAAAGAAAAAAAATTCTAATGATATAAATCTTTTAAATTGCTTTTAATAATTTCGGTTTATTATATTTGTCATCAGTTAATATTTATTTTTTATTTTCTTACTAAAAGAAAATCAAAAGGAGACCATTTTTTTTTAGAAAACAAAATTTATTTGACCAGTTGGGGATTCGACGCAAAACAAGAAAAAAAAAATAAATTACTTCGCAAAAAATTTTGTTCAGATTAGACTCATGATAAATCAAAAGTATAAAGACTTGTGAGCACAAAAGGATATTAACGTTATCAAGAAAGATGATGAATGTAATTAGAACTATTCGGTTTCATAACTATATTATTATTAATATTAATTAACAAAAACTCTTGAGGACAAATGATTTTAATTAATACTTTGAAATACAAGTTTAGAAGAAAAATTCCAGTAAAAAATGTTCGTTATATGAATAGAATATTTTAGAATTATAATTATCAAAAATCGCCTCAGTTTTCTTCTTTATTCACAGTATGATTTTGAATTTGAATGAAACAAGACAAAAAAAAATTATTTCACATTCCTTACAAATCATTTGAGATTCTTTTGTTTTTGTTTTTTTTTGATCAACTCTTCAATTCATTAGAGTATTTAAATCGTATGAGTTTTTTTTTATTTAAATTAATTCCGTGTTTAGAAATGTTTTTAATTACGTAAAAAATTGAATAAACCATAAACATTTAGCCTTAGGATTTCTAAACATTCTTGAATGAACAGGAGATTTATTTCTATTGTTTTTTTTAATTGTATTAACTGTAATATTCTTAAAACCAGATTTTTAAAATTATTCAACATGAGCTTTGAGATTGTATTCAGCTTATTGTAGATCAATATTTAATTATTTTTAGTCGAGCGACAAAAAGTAAGGAAAAATAAATTCTTCATGTTGTATCTATATTTTTCCAATAACTAAAAACGACACGCTTGATTTTATTTTGTATCCATGAGTTAACAAATTTGTTTTCTCGTGCACTAATGGTAAAAGGCATACCGTTATGTACTGGTTTGTACAACAAAAAACTTTTTTCTAGTTTTCAAAAAGATATTTAATTTTTACCGATTTTTGGTATAAAATCGACACAAGTTCAATTTTAGAGTTTAAAAGCATTTTCAGAAGTATCAAGGATGTCTTAAATTAGTCTTTAACTTTCATGAAAGTTCATTTGAATTCCATTTCTCTTCATTTAAACAGACAGTGAGATGAAGAATTACAGTTAACCAAGACATTGTTTATAAAATTAAAATTACAACCCATATCATGTATTATTCGTGGTGGTGTAGTGGATAGCATGTTCGACTCTTATTCAAAACGTCTAAGGTTCGATCACATGTGAAGCTACATAGGAGAGAGTGCAATCATCTCTTAACATGCCATGCACGACTCGGGTCGAGTATAAACTCACGCAGTTGCACCTGTATTTTGAAGCAAAAAACTTTTAAGTTCTACCACAGCTCTTAAGAGTTTAACCCTAATGAGTCGCAGTAAAACCTACTCCTAATACTACTACAGAATATAATTGTAGTAGGAGTTCCTTTTGGGATGTATGAATGTGCGAAAACCGCTTCTTTTTTGAACAAAATCAACCTAAATAGATTTGAATTTAAGGTTCTTTTTGAATAATTTAGATAGATCTCAACTCGATCTATCCAAAAATCATGGCGTATAGGCGCTACATATAAGACATGTCGTTAATCTCGCACCTTTACATTATAATCATATAAATCAGTATTATCTAAGTTAATCTAAAAAAACAAAATTTAGGGGTGCGTTTATATACAAGAGGTTAAAGGCATTCGAACTCTTTTAATGGTCCACTTCAAGTCAATATTATAGTATTTTTCAATAATCTGGCATTACTCGCATACTAGTGATCTTGAATAAATCGATTTGAGGCTACAGTGGTTCTTGCGAAAATGTAACGATCCGTTTGGAATGCGTTCAGAGCGATCTTTAAAAACAGATCTGTTCTAGTTCCAAACGTTTTCCAAAAGGTTCCGGACAGTTTCACGTTTTTCCTTAGAGGGTAACGAGTTTAGGAACGGACACGATACCCTTTTGGAAAACGTTTAGAACAAGCTCATCCGGTCCAGCTGGCTCAACGAGAAGTCAAAATCAACTATACAGACAATTTGTTAGATCATGTCCAGTACGTCACAATTTTTTTTCAAATAGAATCGTTCCCTTATGGAATGTCTTGCCTGAAGAAGTCAAAAACTCAAAAACTGTGAACAGCTTCAAAAACAATTTAGATAATTTAAACAATGTCAAAACAAATATTTTTTAACTTATTTTCATCTGCCATAGCCTAGCACGTTAGTACTAGACTCCGCGGGATAAAACTCGTAGCAGATTAATTATAATAATAATAATAACTGTTTTTAAAGACCGTTCTGAACGCATTCCAAACGGAACGTTACATTTTCGCAAGAATCACTGTAATACCAAAGTTTGTAAGCACAGCATCAAATGCTAAATATGTTACAAATGTTGTAGATTTCATGAATTAAAAAAATGTAAAGTTAAAGGAGGCTTATTTTTTATTCATAAAATAAACAAGAGTATTCTAACTATTTCACATTATTGTAAAATTAAATAATCAAAGATTATGAATAACAAAATTTTGTAAAAAGTTAAGCTTTCAGTGAAATATTGAAAATTTTGAACTAATCATGTTAAAATTCGATTACTCTCAATCGTTTCATCCAATTCGAAACATTTAAAAAATTAGTCATAAAGAAAATTTGTATCCATTTGTTTTCCCAAAATAAAACAAAAAAAAATGTTTAATTACAAATCATAAAAGAACATTAAATTTTTATATTTTATTATTGGGCATTAAATTGCAATTAAAAATGATTAGTAGTAGTCGAAGAAGAGGAGTAAAAAAAACCCTAAAATTCAAATATCATGTCGAAATCAATTAAGAAATCTAAAATTCAAAATTTAATTATTAATAAAAATTTTTAATCATTAAAAGATTAAAAACTATTAATTTTCAATCACGATAAAGTTTAAATACTCGAATCTTTATTTTCAATGTTATTTTAAAAAAATTTCTGTCTCTCAGCATCATAATCAATCATAGAATAATATTGTTTTTATTAGTTAAGTGTCAAAGCAACAACGAAAAAATCTCCATTACTTAACTCACAGAATCCACTAAGTAAATAATATGGACTCTTTAAAATGCCTGTAGAGTTTTCCTACTTTAATGTTTTAAAGCCTTTAATTGTTATTTTTTTTTTTAAATTTTCAAGTACTCGTGATAATGGGTATTTTTAAAGCTGATGTTTTTTTACTGTTAGAGGAACTTAAACGAGCTATAAAAATAAATGAAACATAGTTTGCGAGGGGGAAAAGAAAGAAAAGAGAAAATCAATTGAATTAATCACCCGGATAATTCACCAATATAAAGTAAATAATAAAAAAAGTATATTCCTTCAGGTAATATAACCTTTTGGCTTTCTTATACTTTAAATTTAATCGATTGAAAACAAAAAATTTGTTAGAACATTTTCTCTCTCTCTAAACAAAATTTCGAGTCAATAAAAAAATTCATATTTTTTGGCCGATTGAAAATATTACTTATATCAGCTGACTCGAGATAAAACAAAAATCAAGTTTTTTTTTGTAGAAACTATTAAATTTTATGACTAAGTTATCTTAAATGGTAAAACAAAACAAAAAAAAAGATAAAAAATTATGACGAGACTTATTTAGACAGCTTGTAATTTATCTTCTTTTTCTTCCAGTCTTCACTTGTTTCGTAAAATTCAACGTTAATTTGAATTTAAAAGTCTTAAGTTTATTTTAAATTAAATAATATTATACAAATCTTTAAGATAAACATTTTAACAAAAACATTATTGTACCTATACAATAATGTTCTTTTAAAAATAAAATTGTACTTTTTAAGTATGATGTTTGTGTTTATACCAATTTAAGTATTAAAGGCAGAAAATTGTTTTCTTTAATTTAATAACAGAAATTGACGACAAAAAGAACGTTTAAAAATCATCATTAACGATTATAAGGAATGGTTAATTTCACTATTTCAGTAACTTTAGAATCTCTTTGCTGCATTCCTACTCTCTAAAAAATATTAAGACGTTTTTTTCCATTTTAATAGACGGGTTTATAATTTTTGGTAGAAAATTTTAACTGTTTTAAAAATTAGGCACCTGGATTCTTTAAGACAGTTTTGGTAAGGAGCCCCAAATCATATATCTTACTAGCTTTAAATTCTATTCCTCCCCTGTGATACAATAAATCGAAGTTAAAAAGTGTCTTAAAATCTTTCTATCATAATTATCTATGGAGATAGGTGAGGGTTTGTCATAAAACAAATAGTTTTCTTTTATACTAGCGATTTTTTCGAAAATTTTAGCATTTTTCCTTGAAAATTTGCGGAAATTGATATTTCGGGCATTTCAAGAGTTACTTATCATTTGAAAAACCCTCACCTATTCTTGTAGAGAAAGACTTATACTACAAAGCTGAAAAGTTTTTGTCTTATCTAGATACAAAATAGAAGAGAAATTAGCTCTCAAAACCATGAAAAACTAACTAAGATTTATGATTTAGTGCATCTTACTTCTATGTTGCTATATAAACGTCATTGAGTCGTCTGAAAAAGAACTTCAGTCTTTCTTCAAAAAAGGGAAAAATTGAGACTTAAAATTTTTTTTAGAATGTACCGAAATTTTGGTGAAAACCCTCGCTTAAACTCTGGAAGACTTGTATATTCAAAGTTTAGATACGGAACGGCTATGATTTTCACCAAATCTTATTGAAAACGCATAAGTTAAATTCAGTAAGAGGAATTTTTATTCAAATTTTGCAGTAAAATCGCCATGACACTTCTTTATTAGTCTCGAAAAATGATTTTTACAATTCCAGGATTTGCATCAAGTTTTCTGAATGATAAACAGTGATTGTTTAGAAGATCATATAGAATTAAATAGTTATGCAATAGGAATTTTTAATTTGATTCAAAAAAGAATTGGAACAATTTTTCAAGGTTAATTTAGAACCAATAATAGAAATCGAATTTACAAAAAAAAATAATTCGCAAGGAGAATGAATTAAAATTAATGTCAAATAAAGTATAGTCAAAAAGAAAAAAAAGTCATTTTGATTTTTTTTTGTATTTTAATTAATTTGAATTTCAAAAGACTTTGCAGAAGATTAAAAATAAATGGCTCACAACGACCCTCTTGAACAAAAATTTCAAACAAAAAAAGTGATAGATTTAAATTATTTAATCAAACAAGAAGTCGTTTTAAGATTTTTCTTATCTTTTCTTCTCTCTTAAAATTCAAATTTTTTGAAATTGTGGGCACTAAAAAGAATTTTTTGTTTTAAAACTTTTAAAATTTTATCTCAAAAAGATCTTATCAGCTTGAGTTAAATATCACTAGTTTAAAAGTTTTATATTTTTTTTGTATATTTCTTAATTTTACTATTCCGGGAGAGAAACGAGACGGTAATACAACTTTCATGAATTCTCAAAATCCCCAAATAATGTCAATTTCGAGTGAATACAAAAATTAAACAAAAAAGAGATAGACTAAGAATCGATGATATTTGATTAATGTTTGTTAAAGTGATTTTGGAGTTCTATTTCTAAGATATTGAAAAAGAAAAATTTCTTTTTTTCTTAATTTTTAAATCAAATCAAAATTGTTAAGTCACGAACACAAAATATCGTTTTCAAGCCCATATAGACATTGTATAGATTAAAGAACATGAAAATTTTAAGGAATATTTGTGATTTTTATATGAATTAATAGAAAAACAATAAAAAAATAAATTTAAATAACGTGCTATTTTGAAATTTGGTGATTTCAAATTTCAAAACTCGATTTATTTTTTTTTCTTTGTTGTATCTTTTAATGTTTATTGCATTTTGAAATCACATTTAATATTCATTCAAACAAATGAATCAAGTTGAAAGAGATAACTTCGTTTAGTTTATTATTTCCCTTGTTTGTTTGATTTGTATTTATAATTATTTCAATTCGAAAAATTTCAACAAAAAAAAAAAAACTACACACATAAAATAAAAAACATCTGCCCAGTGAAGCTAGCAAAAAAGTTAATTAAAAAAATTGATAATTTTTTTTTTCATTTAGATCGAAATCTGTCAAAACTCTTTTCGTTTTTATTATTTTAAATTTCCTATAAATGCTCAAAGCCGTGTCTATCAATACATTTTCCGTCATTTGTGTTGATTGAAAATTCCATCATTATAATTCCTTTTATTCATAAACATTTCATCAAGTTTTCAATAAACTCAACAGGTATTTTTTAAGGTTTTTCAAAGTATGGTTTCGTAAATAATTCAGAAAAATTTAACAGCTAGAAAAAATTTTTTTTTTATTTTTTTCATTCTCATTTTTTGTTAGAAATCTTATTCTTTTAAGAGCCACTTAATCATCAGACTTAATATGCTCTCACAATTTCGAAAACACTCGAGTATTGACATAAGAGAAAACAAAAATAAGGACTTATCTTTAAATAATGGTCCTTAGAAAATTATATAAATCTTCTTTCTTTTTTAAAATTTCTAGGAATTCAGTTATTGATAAATTTCAAGTGTTCTTTAAACAGGTAGTTCTTATCAAGATTCACAACATTTTTTCATTTAAAAACAAAATTTTTAAAATCATTTTCATATAAAATTGGTTATTTTTTTTTCACTGGCTAAAAGTGTTACGATCAGGAAGGTTATTAGATAATCTTGATCATCAATAAATGAAATCAGATACTCAAATTTTGAAGGTATACTATTTTTGATCATAATTATTGATATGGAAAAAAATAAAATATTCGGGTGTAAATTAACGATAAGATTTTATTAAAGTGGAAAAAAAAAAGATGAGCTGTCAAAAATTACGAATATGTAATCAAGTGTAGAAATTCATTCAAGAGTAAGTAAGATCACGACATTCGTAGAATAATTCAAGGAAGAATAGTTTATTATTATTATTAAAATTTTTTTAATATTAATTATTTTCAATCACGTGAGGATTAAGGCTATTTTTTTATTATTTTTAATTAATTTTAGCTAGAAGAAAAATAGCAACAAAAACGTAAAAAAAAAAAAACTTTTTTATTTTTTTAATGAAAATATTTAGAAATGATGATGAAAAAAAAGGATCTTTATTTAGAATTTCTTGTAGAAATTTCAAATTCGTAATTTTTTAATTTTAACTAGACACGTAAAAAACAACGTCATAAGGTTAGTTGTATTTTTAGGTAGAACAAACGATACAAAATGTTATGATTAATTGTTAAAAGTTAATTTTAGAGTTTTGATCAAAGAGAGATGGAATTTTTTGTTGAAGATTTTAATTTTAGATTAGGAATTTCTTTAAAAAATCTTGATTAAAGACCTTTCAAAATTTTTTCATCCGAGTTCCTCAAATGTAAAAGGACACTCGAAATGTAAGCGGTATATTTATAATAATATATTCAAAAGTTTTAATCAAACAATTATAATAATTTATGTCCGAAAATGAGACGAAACAAAAAAATAGCCGGGGTCATCGATAAATTATTATAATTCAAAAACTGATAAGGCTTCAAAAATAAAATGTTAATTTAAAAGATTCAATCAATTGGTTATAAATTTTGAAGGAGGTGTTTTTTTCAAGATAGAAATTTTTGGGTTGGACATTACAATTGAATACAACATTAAACACATTCTATTGGCTATTTTTAGTTGAAAATTAAAACCTAAAATTCAAGTCTGATAATACCTTGAATGGGGTCTTTGAGGAGGGGGTAACGCAACTTGAAGATGTGATATATGTGGATTTTATATATTTTTTTTTCAAATACGCCATTACTTTTTTTTTCTAATTTTAATTTTTTTTTGTTTCGTTTTTTTTTTTAATGCTTCTTCCTCAAACATTTATTAATCAAATATTGTTTTTACGTTCAAATATAATTATAAGTCTATGCGTAGGCCTGTACGGACAGGGGAGAGTCGAGAGTCGAAATTTATCGATTTTATTATTATTTGCCTGGGGTGATGACAAAAAAAATAATATAGAGAAAAAAACACCGAATAATTTCGAATATTTTGAATTAATTCGAATGAAAAAATTCTCCATTTTTGTTTCTACATTAATGAATGAATGGTCAATAGTTTCGTTGTTGTTGTTGTTGCTGTGTAGATTTTGTTGTTGTTGTTGTATTTTCGAGAAATAAAATTGGAATTTTTTCTTCTTCTTTTTTTTTTTTGATCATAAAATTTCAAACGCCATTTTTAATTTTATTTTTTGTTTCAGAATTCTCCAAAAAAAAGTTTTTGTTATCTTTTTGTTGTTGTTCTTAAAATGATCTATGCTTTGTCGATGATCTCATCGTTCTAATAATACAAACTCAAAAAACGCTTTCAAACCAAATTTTTCGTAATTTTTAGTCTTTATCAAATATTTTAAAAAACACAAAATGAGTAAGTCATGTTCAAAAAAAAGCATTGATTCTTATTAAAAAGCTAATTTTTAAACCATTTAAAAGGAGAATTAGAGAATATTCCATGCAAAGTTTGTGGTGATAAATCATCAGGTGTTCACTATGGAGTCATTACATGTGAAGGATGTAAAGTAAGTAGAAAAAAATTTTTTTTTCATCAGAATTATTCCAATCAACTTTTATATCAAAAACAGTATCCCATTTAAAAGACACTCTAAGCTCAAAATTATTCTTTTTTCCTAAAGAGTTGCGAAATCACGTGATAAAAACTAATTTTAAATTACGAGTAATTTAATTTAATGTCTAAATGTTTAATGTACCGAATATTTCGTGACTGTTTAAATGTTTTTAATGTTTTCAATAATCGTTAAAATTCGATTATTAAATTTTTTTTTTTCAAAGGGATTTTTCCGACGGTCATATTCGACTAATGTTCAATATGTGTGCTCACGCAATAAATCTTGTATCATAGACAGGCTTAATCGTAATCGTTGTCAATATTGTCGATTACAAAAATGTCTTTCATTAGGAATGTCCAAAGACGCTGTTAAATTCGGACGTATGTCTAAAAAACAAAAAGCCAAAGTGGCAAGTGAGCTTAAAGCTAAAAATAACGGTGAAATGAACACTGAATACACGGCTTCGAATATATCAGGAACTAATATAATTACAAATTTTTCTTCATCATCGTCTAGTTCGTCTACATCTTCATCACCACCAGTACATTCACAAGTGTATCATCAATCTCAACCAATAGCCTATTCACATCACCCATCTCATAGTTACATAGTCCAACAACAAGCACCAACACCACAACAACCTCAAATGCATCACAGTCAAAGTATGCCACAAATGGTTCAATACAACACTCCAACTACGCCTGTATCTTCAGCAACTGCATCCTCTTCGTCTGAATACACTTACACAACGCCACAAACTGTTTATCAACAACCTCAAGTCTATCCAAATTATAACTCATCTATGAATTCGAATCAATACAATTACGATCTAGCCAACATGGTCAAACAAATATACGATGCTCATTCTAGGACTTTTTTACAATATTTTGATTTCAATGAAATGAATCGTGTAAGCACACAAGCAGTGGCTGCTAATTCACAATCAACTGAATTACAACGTTTACTAAGCTTACAAAAATCTCAAATATACCTTGAACTAGCCGATAAGTTAACTTCATGTGTACAACAAATAATAGATTTTTCCAAAATGGTGCCCGGATTTATGCAATTGTTACAAGATGATCAAATAAGTCTATTGAAATCAGGATCATACGGAATTATGTTATTATACGCTGCTCAATGTTATTTGCCTGATAAAAATTCATTCATTTACAACTCACATGTCATAAGTGTTGATCTTTTGGTAAATGGTCTTAAGAGTTCTAAATACTTGGACGAAGATGAAATGTACTTTGTGCAAGAAAATTTAGATTTTATACGTCAATTGAAACAATTTAATTTGACTAATACAGAGATGGCGATAATATCTGCTATTATTTTGTTCAATCCGGATAATACACAATTGAATGATCAAAAGATGGTGTACCATCAATCGCAACGATTTGTTGAATTGTTAAGAATGGATATTGAAAATTCTTCGAATCGATTTACTCAACCAAGTACAGGTTCTCCTAATAAGATATCAAGCTTGGAAAAACAACAATTCATTCAACAATTATTGAATTTAATACAAGTTAATTTGAGACACTTGAACACGTCTCATTTTGAATTGATTAAAAATTTTAAAATTAAAAATCCACTTGTTGAATTTCCACCATTGCATCGAGAATTATTTAATGTTGATTATTATGTTTATTGTCATCAACAACAGCAGTTACAAATGCAACAACAGCAACAAATTCAAATACAACAACAACAACAACAGCAGCAGCAGCAGCAAATTCCAGTTCATCATCAAATGAATCGATTCGCAAATAATGCGTCATCGCCTTCATCCTCGTGTTCTTCATCATCTTCGAACCCACCCTCATCGCCTTCGATGGTAACTTTAACAAGTGTCCAAGTAACAAGACCACCCACTTCAAATTATTATTATGTCAACAAAAATTCGGGTTATTACACCCAAAATGCGACAGCATCGCCTGCATCTACATCGTCCACTTCATCATCGTCTAGTAGTAATACATTCTTGACCCAAAATACGCTTGATTTTGTACACAGTTTGGACGATCTAATGGGCCCAAGTACTGCCATTTCAGAGACTCAAGAAATCAAACCAAGTATTCAACAATCCCCAGTGGGGTCCTCGAGTTCAATATCACCATCTTCTTATGTCAATAATCAGAGTAATTTTACTATCAAAACAGAGCAATTGTACCAAAATTCAATGACTTCATTGGTCGGAATTGAATAAAAAACATACAAAGGAAAGACTTTAGGAATGATATTGAAGAATAATTCTCTTCAAAAACAATACTCAATTTAAGTATTCAAAAGTTTCACAAACATTCAGAAAACCAACCTCTTTTTTTTTGTTGAAAAAAACTTTTTCTAAAAATTCCATTTTTTTTTTTCTAAAAAAAAAAAACAAAACTAATTTTTTTTTCTTGTTGCCATTTTTTCTTAATTTATTTTTAATTTATTTTCGATGATTTTTGAAAAATGTAAATATTCACATATTAACACACAAATACCTCACACGTAATTTGGTAACGGGTTTAAATTAAAAAAAAAAGTATTGGACATCTATATTCATCTGTCAATGTTAATAATTTTCTCGTTTCTTTTTTTTTGTTGTTGTAAATATAACTCGTTTTTTGTTTTCAAAAAAAAAAAAAACAAATTTTTTTTAAAGAAAAAAATTAAACTAAACGAACCATTATTTATTTTACCAGATTTCCGATTAAAAGCGAAGGTTTGAGCTCACCAAGTGAGCAGTGTTTTTTTTTTTTTTTATTCTCTTGAATGTTTATGAGCATTATTTATTTGTTTTGTTATAGTTGAAATTTTTTGTCAAACAAAAATGCCTTTTTAAAAATTTCTTTTTCACTTTTTTTTTGTTCTTTTACTTCTTCATTTTGTTTTGTTTTAGAAAAAATTCAATTTTTAGTTTCAATTTTTTTTGATGTCTCTTTCTCTTTTTTTTTTAAAAAAGAAAAAATCTTATAAAAAATTTTCATTCTTGTTTTTTTTTTTCGACGTTCAAATGAAACATTTTTGTTTTTTTTTATCTCTTTTTTTTGTTATTTATATTTTAACTATTAAAATGTTACAAAAAAAAATTCTTTAAAACTTTTAATAAAGCATTCTAAAAAAATTGGTGTCTTTTTAATTACTAACTGCTTAAAATATAACTTAAAATTTATCTTGTTTTTAAGACCAAAAAAATTGGATTTCAAGGATCATTAATTTTTAGACTTTTGTCTGGACAACTGGATTTAATTTTTGACAAACTCAAAATATTCCTGATAGTTAAATGTCTATTCAAATGAAATATGATCTGACAGAAAGTTTGTGTTTTTAGTCATTACCGAAAAACACTGGTACACCATATATTAAAAGCGGTTTCGTATGAATATTTTATTTTTGCAATAGGAACTTACTTCTTTCGACCTTTTACAAAAATTAAAAATATGATTTGAAAATCAAAGTCCTAACAATGAAAAATAGCTAAGACTCAATTCAGCAAGGTCTATATTGGTCCGGATCAGATCCTAACTAAAAATACATTCACTAAAAGACTGATTAAAGGCCTTTTTAATATATAGAAGAAAAAGAGTAGTTATTGGAAACGGAGCTCATCGTGGAAGCATGTTTTTAGTGGTGTTCCATAAGGTTCGGTATTTGGTCCGATACTTTTAGTCATTTTTATAAACGATTTACCGGACAATGTCCAAAACATTTGCAAATTATCCTGGATCAAATGTTATGAAACGATAGTTTGAAACTATTTTATTATAAAATAAATTATATTAACCTCTAAAACATTTAAAATCTCGTAATTTGAAAAAGATAGTATTAATTTGAAGAAAGGTAAAAACCGCCAGTTGACTTTGGAACCCTAATCAGAGAAAAAAATTTTTTCCGTAGGCAGAATACGAGCAATTTTAGGTATTTTTCAGACATTAACTGCACTGTTACTGAAAAAAGTCACCGTATTAAACTTTGATAGCATCGTGTAAACACTTCAAATTTACATAGGGATGTAAATTACTTATTTTAAGTCATAAAACTAAGATAGAGAATCTAAAGAGAAAAATTTTTGGGGTCTAAGTTTTTTTCTTTGTCTTTTATTTTTCCAAAATTTTGCAAAAAGACCCAAGACATCCCTTCAAAAAGGCACACCACTGGGAACTTTTTTCAGACCAAAATACTATAGCATTCCGAAGTGCTAAACGGAGATACAAGGAATCCGATTTTTAAGTTATTTGTAAAACAGGATACTTAGCTTTTAATATAGAGATTGTATTGTATATTGGTCTGAAAAAATTTCCCAAGGGTCTACCTTTTTAAACGAGTGCTTTGCGTTTTTTCGTAAAAAATGATCTTTATCTTGTTGGGGATGTACATGGATTTTTGTAGGGGTGTGTGTAAGAGTTTTGAAATATCTTGAAGAGATAAGCATTTTCATAAGTTTCTTCTAATTTTAATTTAAATATAATCAAGCCTATGCTTTGAAAAGAAACAATTTTCAAACAAATATTTCAACTCATTTACTTAAATATTTAATCACTTGTCTATTTTGTATGATTGAAACAAAATTCATAATAATTATTTTGGAAAAGCAAAAATTACAGGTTTAGTTTTATGAAAATCTTAATAATTGTCGATTCATGAATTTAGCGTCTTTAAATAAAAAAAATTCTCGGTGTGCTCTTGGCAGTTCATGGAGTTAATTTAAAAATATTAATGTTTCTCAAAAAATCCATGTGAATTGTAAAAGTCGGTTGTAAAGACCGTCTAATTTCGTTCCGTTCCGGCGTTCCGTAATTGGATTTCGTGTTTTAGGTATAACCGTAAAAGTCTAATTCACGCCTCAGATATTTTCATATGACTTTCTGCATTTATGCAAATCAAAGCTCTTGAGACTCTTGCATAGTGTTTTAAATTAAGGTTCGCCCAATGCAAAACTTCCACGCTATCTAAATTTACAGAACCTGACCACATATCCGTGTTCCTCATATATGAAAACCCCAAGTTCCCAAAATCTTAGGGGGGGATCAAAAATTTCAATTTTTACCCAGGGGTGCCTAAATTTAGCCACTCTTGAGTGAGTTGTCTTTAGTAAATCGTTTGTATCAATGTAAAATATACACAATTATATGGTTTATCATACAGATTCTGATAGAGAAAAATTTTTTTTTAAATTCTTTTTTTTTTAATAAAATAACAAAAAAATGTCAATTTTTTTAGTTTTTTGGGATCTAGTCCGCGGAAAGTCCCAAGACATATGCTTTTTTACATAGAAAACATAAAAAACATATATTATTTGTTATAGCATATATTATATCTGAAATTCGGTTTTTGGAGTTTTTTCAAAGAAAATTTAGGCACTTTTTTGAAAAATTGAAAAAATCGTTTACATAAACAATTATATATTTTTTCCATGGTAATTCTATACGAAAATCACGAATTTTGGGTCAGAAAATGCAAATTCCTTCATCTTTAAGGTTTTTGATTTTTAGCACCTTTTTAGGCAGTTTATTTCTATTCTGCAGGTTAATAAATAAAAAATCTAGTCCCAACATTTTGTAGAGAATTTTCTGCTCTCCAAGCCGATAGGTAAAAAAGCATATGTCTGGGGACTTTCCGCGGACTAGATCCCAAAAAACTAAAAAAATTGACATTTTTTTGTTATTTTATTAAAAAAAAAAGAATTTAAAAAAAAATTTTTTCATCAAAAACCTTTTTAGCTTGTGGAAAAATTTTTTCTCTATCAGAATCTGTATGATAAACCATATAATTGTGTATATTTTACATTGATACAAACGATTTACAACAGACAACTCACTCAAGAGTGGCTAAATTTAGGCACCCCTGGGTAAAAATTTAAATTTTTGATCCCCCCCTAAGATTTTAGGAACTTGGGGTTTTCATATATGAGGAACACGGATATGTGGTCAGGTTCTGTAAATTTAGATAGCGTGGAAGTTTTGCATTGGGCGAACCTTAATTCTGAAATTTTTGCTTCTTGGTGATGTGATATTGAAAGTTTTTGTTAAGCAAGTTTTGCAAGCGTTCATTAAAAAGTCTCAAGATTTTCAAGATTCCATCAAAAATGCTTCTCTTATCATTTTTGTTTTGATTCCCGACAAGATGAATATCAATCAAGGCAGTGTCACATCAAGGTATTCCAATATCAAACGACCCAATAAGACTCATGTTTTCTATTTGAAAAAAAAATTTATATCCAATCAAACAGTAGACCGAAATATCATAATAGGGGAATTTCTAATTAGGAGCATGTGTAAAATCCTGACAAGGGATTTTTAAAGAAAATCTTTACGCACTATGTCAATGGGCTCTCATTGAGCATTTTTGATCAAAAATGGGCTCTCATTTATTTTTTCTAATTCATGATCAATTTTTATAATAAGGACATTATCAACTTTTAAATTTTGAACTGAACTTTCGAAACTTTACAATGCCCAAAGAGCACTCGTAAGAGAAACAGGTCGATAGTTTCCAAGGTTTAATCTTTTTTATATGTTTACCTGCTTCCAGGTCGAGGGCAAATGATACTGTTTATCAATTTAATTATACTTTTTTTTGAAAATGAATGTTATTAAAATTAAATAACATGTTATTTTAATTTTTTATATTAAATTAACAAACATGAAAATTACTCAGGCCCTAAATACCATATTTTAAAAAATAATCAAGTATGTCTTGTTTTGATTGTCTCTAATCAATTTATTTAAAAATTATAAAAAATAATCGATTTGGAGCTTATTAGTTTTTTAATATTAAACTTAATAACCACTGTTATATTAGAGGATTGTCTTATAAAAAACGTACTCTTACACGTGACGTAACTGTAATTATCAAGATCACGTGTAAAATCTAGGTGTCTTTGTTTAAACAAACGACATTTTAATTTCTTTAGAAAGTTTTTTCTACTCTAAATGATGTATTAGAAACTGATGCATTAAAGGTAGTTAATGGGTTAAATGAGTACTTCAGTTCAGTTTTTAATATTGATAATGGAAACGATTTGCCTATTTTTCATAATTGTACGGAGTCGATTTTAAATGTAGATATTGATGAAGAGTTTAGCTATTTAAATGTTAAGCGTCGACTTGAGCTTATTGATGGTAATAAATCCAGTGAGCCAGATTAAATAAGTAGTTGTTTTCTAAAGTTAAATGCTTAATCCTTAGCATTTCCTTTGTCAATCATTGTTAAAAAATCATTAACTGATGGAAAGCTGCCGAAATTATGGAAACTTGCTAACAACACACCGTTACACAAAAATGGATCCAAGTAGGAAGTCTCAAATTATTGTCCAGTTTCGTTGACGTCAGTTGTTTGTAAAGTAATGGAGAGGATGATCGATGATTTAATATTAAAGTACCTAGTTGATAACCATCTCATCTGCCAAGAACAGCATGGATTTGTACCTAAAAAATGCTGCACTAGGAAGTTGTTGGAAACGCTGGATATAATCACAAAAGCGTTAAGGGACGGCAATATTTTGGACGTTATTTACACGCACTATTCAAAGGCTTTTGATAAGGTAAATCATAGAAAGTTAATTCATGAGCTGGAAAAATATGGTATTCGGGGTTGGATCATTGAATGGATTAAAGATTTCTTAAAAAACCGTTTTCAAAGAGTAGTGTTGGGTGATTCATGTTCGTCTTGGAGTCAAGTATCAAGTGGTGAAACCCAAGGATCGGTATTAAGACCTCTTCTTTTTGTTATATATATAAACGACCTACGCGAACAACTAACTAGTACTTGTAAATTATATGCGGATGACAATAAGATCTTCAGAATACATAGAAACTGTCTTTTACAGAAAGAGTTACAATTCGACTTAAAAAGGGTTCTATTATTGTCTAACGGATGGGAAATTCCGTTAAACGACAAGAAAAGTAAAGTTACACGATATGGAAACAGAAGCCTAATTATGTGATGGTAGTGACATAATTAGGAAGCAGAAGCTTTTAACAATCTGTGGGAGAAAGATTTGGGTGTTATGTTTTCAAACGATCTGGAATAGGTTAATCATGTTAACAATGCAGTAAATAAAAGCAAATCGTATGTTAGATATGATTAAAAGATCATTCAGATTTTTAGATTTTAAGTCATTTATGTTTCATTACCAATCATCAATTAGACCGTACTTAGATTATGCGGCAAGTGTATGGAATCTATGTCTTAGGCAAGACATTAGCTTAATTGAGAAGGTGCAAGAGAGAGCTACAAAACTGGTCAAAGCGTTAAAAAATCTGAGTTATGAAGAAAGATTTGATAGATTGAATTTATCGACCTTGGAACTATAAAGAATCAGAGGTGATCTGATCCAATTTTATAAGATAATAGCTGGTTATGAACAATTTAGATTTACAAGTGATATAAATTTCAGCATCAAAAATTACTCGAATAGAAAGAATGTGTACAAATTGGCAAAAGAGCTCAACAAGAATTGTAGAGCAAGAGCAAACTTCTTTACAAATAGAATCGGAATATTTGGAATAGGCTACCAAACAATGTTGTTCAAGCAAATAATTAGGATTCTTTTAAAGCAAACTTGGACGAATGGATGTATGGTAACTGTAAAAGCCTGTTTGGCTAAGTGCTCATAGCACTGCACTCTGTGCGCAGTTGAACTCACTACTACTACTCATAGAAACTACTTCAATCTAAAAAAAATTCACTTTCATCAAAAGTTTGGATTTAGGTTACAATAGAGTATTTAAATCATAAACAATTTTCCTCTAATATTGATTACTCAAGATGTCTTTTCAATTGCATTTTAAGTGTATCAATAAACAAAAATGAAATATATCTTGTAATGATTTATTTGTAAGCACTTCAAATTACATTGAATTTAAAAAAATAATTCTGGAAAATTTTTAAGATTAGTTTTACAAAAAAAAATTGCTTTTAGGTAAATTTTTTTCAACTAAATCTCTATTTTTGAAATTAATAACAGCCTACTTGTAGTTACAAGGATGCATTTTAAATGCATGAAATAAGCTTGATTTTTTAAAAAGCTTTTTCAAAAGATAATGAATTTAAGTTCTTAATAATGAAATTGGATTTAATTTCTATTTTTTCGTTTTTCTTCATTTTTTGTTCGACTTTTTTTATTCATTGAATAAGCCCTAAAATACCAAAAATCAATCAAAAAATTACCTCTATTAAATTTTACACAATTCTAATCCTTTATATTTTAGCTAAAACCTTTCAATGTTAATTCCAGTGTATTCGAACCCCACTGGCATAGACTTTTAAATTTAATTATTTTTGTCTGTTCTATTATTTTATTTTTTGAAAAGCTTGAATAATCCTATTATTACAATAAATAATAGGAAAATTAAATAATTAATATCTTTTTTTATAAAATATTAAATTCTAATAATATTTCTTGTCATGTAATTTTATTTCTTTAAAATTGATAAATATCTTGACAATTTCTAGGGTATGATCTTTTATAAATTTTGTTATATATAAAAGGAAAATAATTTTTGAAAATGATTTTTCTGGTATTTTCACGGTCGTAGATCACAGCTATAATGTCAAAAAAGTCAAATTTAGATAGCATTAAGCTTTTAAATCGTGATAGGGTTAGCTTAATGAAATTTTATCCAAAATTCTGATTCGTTATTGTTAGTATAAACAATCTGCAACGAGTTTTATCTTGCGGTGTCTAGCGTATTAGGCAGATGGTAGATTTACAAAAGTTTAAAAATTTGTAATAAGCTTGGCACAATTTCTGCCCTTTGACTCCAAAATCACCAGGTTAAAGAACCCCTTCAGACAAGATCTTAAATTTATCAAGACCCTCAAACCCTAAAATCAAATCTACTTTGTCACAAAGCTCCTTTAAAAAAACTAAGTTTTCTCTTAGCTACACACTCACTAAATGTCAAAAAGTCTCCACTAGATCTCGGATTGTAAAAACATGGATTTAGATTAGTGTTGACAGTTGACTAATGAGCCAACTGATCTAAAACATGAATGGTAAAATTTCACACCAGGTGCATACAGAGGTGCTATGATAACAGGAATTTACAAGATTTTGTTTTTTACAGCATTTTACGTAAAATTACCTATTTTTACGGAAAAAAGGGTAAAAAATGTAAGATTACCAGATTTTACATAAAATTTTGTAAATTCCTGTGATCATAGGTCACCACTGCATATGTCGATTGTAGATCTTTTAGTCTGTTTTAAAATGGTACCCTAGGTGTCTTGATAGGGTCATTGCTTAAGGAGAAAAACTGATTTAATCGTTTTTAAATTCAACTAAATTTTATTAATTCATTCTTATTAATTCAATCCTATCAAGGCATCCAAGGTACCATTTTGAAGCAGACTAAAATATCTACAATTGACATATATGCACCTGGTATGAAAATTTACCGTTAATGTTTTAGACCAGTTGGCTCATTAGTCGACTTCCAACACTAATTTCGTTTGCAAATAGATCAAAAAATCCAAGAAGGAGCGAGTCCTGCCTCTCCCTTATAGAGATGTTAAATATTCTAGCGGATCTTCTCGAGTCTGAGTTGAAAAATCAGACCCACATTGACAATCACTCGGTCTTCAAGTCTTCAACTCGAAGTAATTTATAGACCATCCTTTCTTGGTTCTACTTCAAGCTTTGCCAGCTGGTTCGATGGTGACCCCATTTAATAATCAACAATATCAATAGCGCAATATCATCAGCATAGTCACTTATATCTTCGGCATGCTTTTTGTTTGTAGATAAAATCAAATTTTTCTTTGCTCCTACTCATTACATAATGTTATTGATGATAATTACAAGGAAAAGCAATCATAGAGTGAATCTTTGTATAAAATAATAAGTACGAATCATTTTACGTCTAATTAAACAATCAAATTATTTGGAAAAATCAATTTCCAATGATTGGAATAATAATATTCTTCTACTAATACTAAATGAATTCATGATGATTTTAAGTAAACTCGAAATCGTGATTATAATCTCAGAAAAAATGCAACACAAAAAGTTTCTCACAATAATGAATATCAAGAGTTTCGAATTCTCAATTTTTTCATTTTTTTTTATTTTTAGATTTCTAATAATCAAAAATCGAAAAAGAAAGGAAGAAAGAAAGTTAACTCTTTAAATAAAAGGAAACTTTTCTAATTTATATTTCACTCATCTTTTGAGTGTTTAATTAATTCAATGTAATTATTTAATCAAAAATTTGTTTGTAATAAGAGAGATCATTTTTTTCCTTATGCGAAATTAAATATTTTCTTTCATTTGACAAAAAATCATAATTCTTTAGTTTTGTTTTGGTGTCTAATGAAAAGCTAATATTTCAAAATTAAGATATTTTGATGAAACTCAATATTAAACCCCTTATTTCCGATCTTATCCCATATCGAAAGCGTCTTATTTCAATTTTTGTCGCTTGTTTACGGTTTCTTTATACACTATGTTTAAAAATTAATCTTGCCCGGCTGACTCTAAACAACGAGCCACTACTCAATAGTGCAAACGGGTACTGACAGTCGTTAATCCTGGCACCAGGTTAAAACTACAGGCTAATCGCCAGTTTTGTAAAACAAACATGATTTTCGACAATCACAGAAACAAAAAAAATCTGATCGCGATCGAAAAAAAAAGGAGAATGATGATGATGTTTCAAAAGCGCCTTTAAGTTGCTTTAAGTATTAATAATAGTAATCCTAAAGCCTTTATTGTAGAACTTGGCCTTCTTGGAAGCCTAAAAGAAAACAAGGTACTTTTCAGATACCCTTAAAAAGATCTTCTCTCTTCTACATGGAAAAATTATTGGCATGAGGAGCAAAGTCTGGATATGTAGAATACCGTTAAATAGTGCAAACCCAAAAATGGAAGAGTTATGGTTAATCTGACTTGCTGATTTTGTCTTTTTGCTTAGATTTACAGCATTATTGTTTTTATTTTTCAAATTTATCACAAAGTGAACTCTCAGGTCTCTGCAAAAGTGGGGTTAGACCAAAATAAAAATTACTACAGTTCAAAAAACATGGTTCAATGTTTAATGATATCAACTAAGTCTGCAGAATCTGTTGATAGATGCAGTAAACTTTTAAACCTATCAAGACAAATGCATTTTTTGTGAGAGATTTGAAAGGAAGTCTTCATCTAAAATAAAATGCAATAGCTCTTCTAGATTATAAGTTAGATAAATCTATTGTATAACCTTAAGTTAAAATATTGGAATTTTGAGTTTCTTGAGAACAAAAAAAAGGTTTCTTTCTTATCGAAAACAGTACGCTTATGAACCAAATGCTTTTAGTTGTTTATAATTTTCAAATAAAAAAAAAGATATTATAGTACCAATGTTAAGCTAATACAGAGATTGACGCATACTAGCTTTTTTTTTAATATCCTTAAATTAATATTAACAAACAATTACTTAAATTTTAGGTGTATAACTAGTTGTGAATGGAAGTTATATTATTTATAGCTATACAATTAAGTCTTAGTTCGAATTATAGATATTGATTGCTAATTTTTGTAATTAGAATTAAGTAATTTTTTTTTTACAAAAAAAATAAATAAAGATTGATGTTATTTCTTTTTAAATGAAAATTTTTACATATTTTATAGATTGCCAGTATTTTTAGCCTTGATTTTTCTTTTATCATTATTTTTTAAAAGAACTTTTTTTCTACTCTCTTAAATAAGTTTTAAAAAAATAATCTAGCAATTTTTTAAATGGAAAAAAAATAGTCTACTCTTATCCAAATTTATCCTAATTGGAATGAGTGAGTTGAATAAAATTCATGGTAAATTCATTTTTTTGCGGTAATGATCCTTTTTATGCGTTCTTTTAACTTCAGAGATAACGGTACTCCGAACAAACCGAATTTTTTATTTATGTTGATAACCAGATATAGTATTTCACACCATTTATCTTCAAGATCTAATCATCTCTTTGTCCCTTTTTGATCCAAGTTAGTCCATACGATAACTCTTAGTTTACAGGTTTTCAGAATCTTTCAAGATTTTCATAAATTTTCGAGAACGCTCCGAGCCCGAAAATTTATGAAAAATTTTAAAAGTATGAAAATGGTCCCAAAACTACTGAGAGGTCTCGAAAATTTTTGAAAGGTTCTGAAAACCTTTTAACTTTCGAACGATGAACGCGAACGTACATAAATGTTTATGAAAGGATCCGAACGTTCATTTTTGTAACACTTGAACGACCAGGTTAGCTAGTACTTTGTATAATTAAAATCCAAATTTACGGTTTTGTTCATTTCAGGCAAATGCACAAAAATGAATGCTTCAGTGAAGTTATTAACAGTTCTTTAATATTTTAGGTCTTGAACGTAACTGGCCTAAACAGTATTTCTAGATTACATTTTCAAGAGATCTGCTCAGCAATTTAACTTTACCGTGTGTTACAATAGTGATCAGACACCGAAAAATATAATTCGAGAACATTTGGAGCCTGAAAACTTATGAAAGGCCTCGAAAATTTTTGAAAGCTTTTGAAAATTCGAATGAACGTTATGCAAATTATCTTGAAAATGCACATTATGATATGTCCATCTGTTAAAATTTTCAAATTTAGAAGTTAATTTTAATCAAAAAGTATCAAGTTTCAAAAAAAAAATTAAAAAAGTCTCTCTTTAGCAAGATAAATAACTTAAAATATTATTTTTCATCAAGTCTGTGCATGCTTTTTTTTAAATTGAAGCCCTCAAAAAGCAGACATTTTATCTGATTGCTATTTAAAGTTAAAAAAAAATTGTATTAAAGTTCAATATGAATTCAGTGGTGTAGAAATTTTTTAGTTTCTTCTCAATTAAGGTTTCTGAATCTTGCGTACCATGATTAGCTCAATCTTTTGGAAAAAAAATCATCGATTCTAAACCTTATTCTAATAAGCTTATCATGATCACGTCTTCCAGGGTAGAAGAGATTTAAATCGATTTCCATCCCTAGCATAAAATAAATTCTTTATCATCTAACATTATAAATTTCTTGAAGCAAATTCTTTTTCAAGAGACAATACGAAATCATTTTGAAAATTTCAAGTCGAAACATAATTAATCGAAAAATAGTTTAAAATTAGAATAAATTTTTACATTTTAGATTGACAAGTCTACAAAATTTAATAAAACTGTCAATTATAAAATCGTAGACTTGAATAATAACAATATTTTGTTGGGGCCATGTTTCCGTTAGCTTTTCGAGATTCGTAAAATTAATGCTTCCTCATGGAAATTATATTTTAGTTTTCTTAGCTTTTAAGCCAAAAATTCTCATATACACGTTTTAATTTAATTTTAATAATCTCAAAATTTTCAAGTTGTTTATGCGTCAATCAAGTTAAGCTTCTTTGTGTTAAATTTTATTTAGATTCTCAATTTTACTGTTTAAGAATTGTGCCTTTTTTTTAACAACGTCAACACAGGTTTTAAAAAATTTCAATTTTAAGAACATAGGTGTTATTATAATTAAAAAATAATTTTTTTACCTTTTTTTAATTAATTTCAATGGCGTTTTTTTTTCTCAATTAATAAGACCGAATTTAACCCATTTCGTTTTTTCACTTTTTTTTTTAGAACCAAAAAATTTTAAATTTAAAACAAAAAATGCAAATGGAGATCGACAAAACAGTGGTAAGTAAATTTTTCTGATTGAATTTTTATCAAAACAATCACTGTATTGCTAATAATTGAATTAAAAAAAAAAATTTAAATTAAATCAATAGTCCTACGCACGAAGTAAATCTACAATTTTGAATAGAAAGCAGAGTATGAAAGCTAATAAAGTTTTTAAAAAAGGTTATGTTCAAAATCATTTTTGATGGTATTTACAAAAAGTACTTAACATGATTGTTAGATATTAGCAACAACAAAAAATATTTTTTTAGTATCCCAAAACTGTAAAAGTCTATTAACTATTGTTAAATTTTAAAGTTATGTTTGTTTTTAAGTCTCCTTAAGGGGAATCTTTTAAAAACGATATGTTTTTGTTGTAGATATAAATCAAAGTTAATGCGATATCCCTTAGGATTTTGATCATAAATTTTGTGTTACCATTATTTTAATGGCAAGTTATTTCATACATAAGACTTCGATCAAAAACCTTGTATTATCTAAGATACTTATTTTTATAAGTAAGACATTTGATATTTAAAAAATAAATGAATGTCAATAATGTTAAGAGTATCAATCAATTTTTGTTTTTAAAGCTTTGGGTAACCAATATTATTGTTTAAAGTGTAATCTAGGCAAGCGTTATTTGTTTGCTTTTGTTTTTGTTGCCATAAATAAAACATTATCCTGACAATGTTTAAGCATCATCTAATGATAAATTATTTTCATAACAAAAATCTACATCGCAACTTAAAGGTTGATGAAAAGATACATATTTGTTATTGAATTTTGAAAGATTACAACGATTAATAAGTTTGGTTTTGTCTTACATAAATAAACAATTTTGTATTTTATTCGCTAATATAGACCTTTTTACAGATAATACACAATTTTTAGATAAAATAATTTGAATTTTTTAAATTATTTTTTTCTTTTGTATTCGTACTATGACTTATTTAACCCTATGAAACATGATTTACTTCAAGTGAATCACAGTAGAATCACAATTTCCGAAATTTTTTTTTATCAAATAAAAGATTAAATTTTCAATTTCATTTCAATCCGAACACAAACTAAATTTGTATCATTTTTGAATATGTTTATCCTTTAAGACAATTACTCATTTTAACTAAAACTTTGTGTTCTAGAATAAATCACGTAGATAAAAGTAAGTAAGTAAAAAAACATAATCGTTAAATTCATTCAGTCGAAATTTTATCTAATTTTCTGTTTTTGTTAAACATTACTTAAGATTTATGGCTCAAGATAAAATAAATAAATTTTATTTCGGATAATTTCTTCCATATTAATTACATTAAGCTTGAACATTAGCTTAAAAATGTTCGAATTTTAATCAAAAATTTAAGAGTTAAGTTTTTGGTAAGCTTATTTATTCTCGCCTAAGTCAGAAATTATCAACTACAGCGGTTTTTTCGAGGTGTGTGACTATACTCAAAACACATCGTCACACTGCAGATGCAACTGCGCAAGTTTTTACTCGACCCGAGTCGTGTCTGGTATATTAAGAGATGATTTCCCTCTCTCCTATATAGCTTCCCAAGCGGGAATGAAAGCGAAAAAAAAGCGAAAAGTTTCACTATTTAATTTTCACTAAGTCTAAAAAATAGAGAAAAAGATTTATATTACAGGAAAACGACTCTTACGTTATTCAGATTGATATGGGAAGACGATTATCATCAATATACTGCGGAAATAATTCTGATTGAAATCTAAACGAATTCATTAAGTCAAAAGACGGTTACGCTATATTGTTCATGATGAATCATTTTTGTTTATTATCTTACATACCTCTAATTGCAGAAAAAGGCAATTTTTCCAAATGGCTACTTTATATTTGAAAATTTTCCCTCTGAAAGTTGTTATTTTATCCAATTAAAGTATTACAAATTTCAATGTGTGCTATATTTTTGACTTAGATTGGTTGCTATCAAAACTGACATTTGTCCCCATTTATTTTCCGGTATACGAAAATTTTAACCAATTTTCACGTTTTTTTTTCGCGTACTAAATTTCGCTAATTTCCTATATTTTTTTCGGAAAAATTTGTGCTTGGGTTCACACGGGATCAAACCCCAGACGTTTTTGAATAAGAGTCGAACACACCACACAAATTGATTTTTAGAATAAGCTTGTTAGCCTGTTCCGAATTCGTCAAAAAGTTTTCAAAATCTCTCACAGCTTTTCACAGCTTTTCAGAACCTTTCATTAGAGTTGATCTTGGAAATTTATGCTCGTTCTCGTTCAGCAGCAAAAGGTCCCACCGTGTTTTTTGTTTTTATTTAGAATGAAGCAAGTTTCTTTAGGAAAATTCTGAAACCAGAACGTAATTATTTTAAAAGACCCTACTGAACGCTTTCCGAACGGAACCGATCATTTCCATTAATTTTCAGAGCCTTCGAGAAATTTTCAAAAAATTACGAAAGGTACTTTTGAAAGTTTTCGGATAAATTCTGAGCGGAACGTTCGTGTTCCTGAAAGGATTTGACCGTTCATTTTTGGAACATGTTTTCTACCAGGTTAGTAGGTTAAAAAAACCGATGCTTTGTGAAAATAAACAGTTAAAATCAAGGTATCATCAAAACATATTAAAGAGTGTTTGTGATTTCTTTTAAAGAACATTAGAGATTACCATTTAAACGAATTTTGCAATAAAAAAATTTAAATAATGATATTCGCCTTTTCCTTTTGTGATTTTTCATGACTTCGAAAAGCCACAATTGATTTATGGCTATCAACTAAAAATGTTCTAACTAAAGCTTGTAAAACTAGCTTTCAGTTGATACCCATAAATCAATGGTGGCTTTTCCAAATCATAAGTTCATGAAAGTTCACAAAAGAAACTCGTTTTAGCCCAGGCTAGACTTATTTAAAGACTAGGGTCATTTACGCGTCATCTGAATTAAAGGACATTCTTTTCAGTATAAACAGTTTTAAATGAGAATTGTAGTAGCAGATTTCAATTTTTGTTTTAATTCTACTACGACAGCAATAGTCGCATTATTTTTCGCATATTACCCCAGGGATAAAAATTGGTTGGGACCTTCAAAAACATCGAAATTAAATAAATAAATTTAATTTTCTCCAGGAGACAAAAATGAACAAAAATTTTGAAGTCAAATGTTTAATTACCCCTGGTGTAAAAATAGTCCGTCTACATTAAACCTCATGTATTAAATATTTCGATTGAGAAACTCAGGAAACAAATTTAAAATTTTTCAATTTTTGGGCAGCTATTAAATTAATCAAATGTAATGATTTTAAATACACCTCGAATAAAAACACACGTTTAAAAAATTGAGAATAAAAGAACATATGTTTTAACAATTCACACTTCCAGAAATAAAATTTAAGAAATTTTTTAAATTTTTTTTTAAAAATTCTAATAAAAAAGCGAAAAATCAACACTATTTTATTTAGGGAATTATAATATTTTATTGATTATTTTGTTAAGGTTTTATTTATTTGTAATAATAATAAATTATTTTATTTTTGTTCATGTTGATATCGTGTGTAGCTTTGAAAAATTTCACCAGTAAGAGATTCCTTTTTTTTTTTTGTTCGTGTTTTGTTTGATTTAAGTGAAATGAATTTCATCATCGAAGACTTTTATTTAAGTTTATCAATTAATTCATAATTTTAAAATCAATTTGTAGTGTTTCATTATAATTTATCATTTTTTCATATATCCTATTCTAGTAATTTCAATTTTTAATAATTAAAATGCAATTAATTTTAGTTTTTTTTTTATAAATTATTATTTTTATCTCTTAGTTTCATCTTCCATTGATACCTTTCTTTATACGAACTAGAATTAGCTTTATATTTATTAATGATATTACACACAGAACGATTGATTTTTTTTCAAGACGCTTTTTACTATAATTTAATTGGTTCCATTTATTTTTTTGATTTTAAAATCAAATACCAGACAAGCTTTGTTTTACCATGAGTTATTTACAAGTTAGATAACGCAAGTACTTTATTTTTGTTGTTTTTAATGTAATTTAAATACAGTACTACCACGTTTTAGTGTTTTTACTACAATTTACTTAAAATCCCGTAATTTTTCGTGAAATTACGAATGTGATTTTACCGGAATCAACGTAAATTTTACTAAAAAGTAAAAATGCCAAAAAAAGGTTATCACTAAAATACGGATCCGGATTTACGAAACCTAAAACACGGATTTTATCTTCCGGACCTCTAAGGTAAACTAAAACACGGATACGGATCTTTACAATTTCACATTTAAGAAAGATAAATTTATATTTGAAATTTGAAATTTTAATTCCAAGTTTCGCCCAATGCACAAAACCTACAAAACCACAAAGCCGAGTTCCCTATCAATGAAAACTTTAAGTTCCCAATTTTTAAGACGGTTATAAAATTTTTTTATTTTTCTTGCAGGGGTCCCAATTTAGTGACCTGTAAGTGAAGTTTGATATAGATTCTGATAGGAAAAAAATGTTACACAAGCCAAAGATATTTTCAATGATTTTTTTTTATATTTTGCTATTTTTGTTAAGCGTTTTAACCAAAAAAAAACATGTAAAGTTCTAAAATCTAAGCTAAATTAAGTTAAACGCATGTTAAGTTTGCTTGTTTCCCCAAAACTAACCAATTTGTTTTTTTTTCTTTTCAAAAAAAATTTTTTCAATCCGGATCCGTATTTTCGTGATAACCCCAAAAAAACTCCGGAATTTTTCAAACTTTCCAAATTCTAAATCATAAAAAACTTAAAATAAATTTACTTTTTTTACTTAAAATTACGTAATTTTTCGTTAAAAAACAAGGAATTTAGGAGAAATGACGTAAAAAAATAATTTCGACATATTTTTTAATATTTGAGCAACCCTTACATCTTTTCAATACAATTTATATGTTAATAGAGTTCCACATAGGATGAGCTTTGGGAGTAATTTAAATGTTTTATTTCTTTAATATCAATTCATCCAATCTTGCTTTGAATTTATTTCATTTACCATATCATGTCTTCTTAAAGCATAGATTTCATTCCAAATTACTTTCATTACGGAAGATAACCTCTTCGAACCCATTATATTTAAAATTTGAACGAGATCGCCTTTTTTAAGTCTAGTGTTGTAATCTCTGTCCTCGATAGACGGTAGGGTTGTAGTTCTTCTAAGAACTTTTTCCAACTCATAGATATAAATTGTCAGCGTACTCAAGATGAAGCAAGGTATAAATAATTCGGCGGACATATTTTGACGCATAAAAGGAAGTTTAACAGCATCTTTCCTCGATTTGACCATTTTAAATCATTTTGAACATAAATTCTAAGCTCTTATATTCGAATTTTTTTTATACGTAATTTCACGTGAATTTTAGTAAAAATACTAAAGCGTGGCAGTACTTTATTAGTTTATAAAATTCCAGGATAGTGTTCGTATAGGTTTAAAAAAGACTGGGATCAGCTGGCTTAGTGAGACTTAATTTTAAATTGAAAAAATTTAATTAAATCTATGAAATTTCCATAATCGTAATTTTATCAAATCCGGATTAGTAATTTTTAGAGAACAGTCTCAAGTATTTATTTTTTTGTTTAAATTAAGTTAAATTTAGACTTGTTTACCCTCAAGAATCTCAATCGAATGACAAAACTTAAACAAAAAAAAAAAGAATAATTTTCTATTTTGATTAGAATAATTTCAAGACTTTGTTTAGATCATTAAAAATGCAAACGAACATAATTCAAAAAGCTATTAAGAATACTGTGACGCTAGTAAAAAAATCTTACTGATTTGAACTACTTATGTAATAAAATTACTTTTATTCATGCGGCTTCAAATATTGAAAGCTTTATAAAATTGTTTTATTGTTGTAAAAAATATTAACTTGATGATTCATTCAATTCGTGTCTTTGAATAAAATTTCAAATTGAAATACCGTTTTTTTTTTATCTTTTATCCAAGTATTCATTTTTTTTTTGCAAGGCTTCGTTTTTAAATACCAAGCTAGTTTGATATCCTAGACAGCAATCATATTTAATTATAAAATAAGATCTCTCTTAAATACCATTTTTTGTAACAAACAAAAAAATTTCAAAATTTTTTTTATTTTTATAAAATTAGAAGATGCCATTAGAGGGCAGCTACGCAATATGGAATAACCGAGGTGGCACTGGTAAAACAACTCTAACATATCATTTGGCGAATAAATTTGCCTTAAAAAATCCGGATAAAACAATTTTATTAATTGATATGTGTCCACAAGCGGATTTGTCGCACGCATTACTCGGTGATGATGAGAATGGTCAAGATTATGTAAGTCAACTTGGAACTCTTAAAAAAGATCCAATGATTTTTGGTGACCAAAAAATTGCTAAAACAGTGTCAGGTTATTTGGATTTGCATACATCACAAGGTTTACCGAATAATGTTGATCCTCGTACGTTTATGATAAATGTATCGAAATTTAATTCTCAATTGAGCAGGAATATGTATTTACTATGTGGTGATGCGAGTATAGAACTCGTGGCAAGATCATTGGAACAAAAACGTAATCAACATGCTTCGTTATCCCAATTCGGTCCTCAGGCATGGAAGTCTGTTACAACGAGTCTAAAACAATTTATAACCAAGATTGCCGAACGTAAAGGCATTAAACTAGTTGTTTTTATAGACGTTAACTCGTCATGTTCAATTATAACCGAAATAGCATTAGCAGCTAGTGATAAACTGCTAATACCAATAACAGATGATCATTTACATCGAAATGGTTTTGAATACATGTTCGCTTTATTATACGGATTCTCACAACCATCGAATGTTTATTATTATTATAGACATTTTAGTTTTTATTATCGTGCTAAAGAACACGATGTTAAACTACCTAAAATACATCTCATATTGAATAAGAGTAATAAACAAGATACAACGAAAGATAATCAAAAAGAATGGGAATTTATATTTGATGTGTACAAAAAAAATTCACAAGCTTTTAATACAAGAAAAGATTTAGATCTAAAGACATTAGACGAATTTAAACAAGAATTTGTAATTGATATTTCAGAACAAGCAACTGCGAATCAAATAGTTCGACAAGCTGTACGATCACATTCGCCTTTATTGACTGTTAAAAATACCAATATTAATAACAATAATAATCGTAATTCAAGTTCTAATTTAGTTTTACTAACTACCTCGAGTAATTCTTCATTTAATAAAGTTCAAAAAAATCCAAAAATAGTTCGTTCAGCATCGCCATCGCCCAATAGTCGTAATGCATCTTTACCAAATGTTAGCTCAAATTGTGTTAACAAATCGACAGATGGTCTTAATCAAAATTTATCATTTAATAATTTACAAAAAGATTGTTTAAGTTTAAACTCGACTAATTTATTAAACGATGAATTGAGTAGTTACAATCAATTAGAGCAAACAAATGCTATTTTATATGATCAATTACTTGATAAAATAGTTCTTAGTTTGAGTAGATAAATTAATGATAAAGTTTTGTAACGATGATTTTTTGGAAATTACGAAAATTTCTAGTGCTCATTTTTTTTTGCAGTTTTTTTTTGTTATAAGCGAGTTTGGGACTTGGAATCGAACACATGTAAATATCAAAGTCTTGAGCTTCGGGGAAAAAATTAAAAAAAAAAATGGATAAAATTTTTTTTCATTAGAATAGAGACTTGTATATTTGTTAACGAATATTTTTTGTTTGTTTATCAAAAAAATTTTTGGAAAAAAAAATTTTAATTTTAGTTTTGTTGAATTTTTTAAAATTTAAATTTTAAGATTAATCTTAATTTATTTTATTTTTTTTTATTTTTTTATTTTAACGAACACAAATCCTCTTCCTTTTAATAAAAATTTATTTTAAAAGCTTTTTTTTTGGATTGTTTAGTTACATACTCGACCATACTCAATCGAGTCAAACTCGCTGTTTATTCTGAATCGTTAATGAAACTACTGTTCTGGTCAGAGTTATTCCTCAAGTCGCGATTTTTCAAGTCTTCCTAAATTGCAAGTCAAGTTTCGACTTTAGTTGACTTGTCTTCTTCTTAAAGTATTTTATGGCCTGTTTTCAGTATGTTACGTTCGCAAGCGAAAGGACATTAAATAGGATTCCGCTCTAGATAACTGTTCGAAGTTACGGTAAATTTCTGAAAAGTTGACATGTTTAGGAGAATTGTTTAAGAAGCTCCGGAGCATTGCTTTTTGTTAATTTTGCGGTTAAAAAAAAATCAATTAACATTTTTTAACGAATAAAGAGCTCTAAAAAACATATCGTTTTCTTTGTGTGCATTATATGGCGAGTCTTAAGCAAAGCTTCGGAGCATGTTGCGCATTGCTTTGGCAGAGTGTCAACTTATTTCAGAAATGTACTGTAGAAATATCAACATCTCGTTATTTTTCGAATTTAAAGACAAACTTGACATAAAAAATTAACTGACAAATACCGTACTGTCGTGCGCTGGGATCCATTGCATCTAAATGCATAAAATTTCAATTAAGAATGCGGCATATAACTCAAAAAATAAATATATTTTTTTATGTTTTTTAAATATTTTTTAATAAAAAAAATTTGGTTTAAATTACATTTTTGGTTGAGTTATACAAGAAAATACAAGTAAAAAATTACAAATTTTTACAGTTTACTAACCTAGCTAATGCCTTTCTTAACTCCTTCCTAGCTTCGTTTTCTAAAGCTTTGTGTTCTTTTTCAATTGTTTTTTAGTTTTTACTGGCCTTTGGTCTCTTTTGCTTTTTCTCGACGACTGTGTTCTCCTTTTCATCATCTTCTTTGTCAGATTCGATTCCTCTTTTTAGAACATGCTGTTTTTCTATTTGCAAGGTTCAAGTCACTTGAGAAAAGGTCAATCATTTTAACGCTAAACTCTCGTTGTTTTCATTTCTTTTAGTCTTTAAAGTTATTATGCAAAAATGCATGAATTTTTGTAAAAAAAACGAAAAAATTCAAAAATATTAAAGTTTATTCTCACTTTTTAACATAAATGCCGCATTAATATTGAAAACTAGAATTTTAATGCAGGGTTTATTTTCAAATTTTAAAATATAAATGCCGCGCTTATAGTTTTTCTAAATAAATTAAAATATTATTTTTTTTGAATATGTTTATTACCAAAATTTCGAGTTTAAATGCGGCATTTGTTTGCACGGCAGTTCGGTAACCATATGTTGTTAATTCGCAGCTTTACTTTATTGGCAATATTTTGGAACGGAATCTTTAGATGGAACGGACCGGTTTTCTGTAACGGAACCCACAACAGTATCTCAATCAATAGTATCGCAACAATACCCAAGTAATCAAAAAAATCTATTTGGAGCGAATGTAGTTGACGTATGGGTTGTAGATGTCGGAAGTGTAGTCTTGGTTTTAGCACGAGTCACAACGAAAACCAAAAAATGAAGACTTCAGAAACTGTCACAAATTATTTTTTTTTTAAATTTTATTAGTGATTTATGAAAAGGTATTGTAAAAGGTATTGCAAAAGTTTTAAAATATAATTTTATAAATTGATGCCACAATCGTAGTCTGGTTCATCTGTTCCATAACTCTTAAAAAATCTTTGAAAAACTTCGACTGGCAACATGGTTTCCTTTACAGCTGGTTGGGTCTTCATTCTCTCAATATAAGCAGTTAATTTTGGAAATCGTGTTGAATTTAAATCCAAATTTTTAGCTTTTTGTAAATACTCTAATCTCTCGATCCATGGCCATACCATGTAATCAACGAACGCTGGTTTATCACCACCATAATAATTATTCTCCAATTTATTTTCATAACAATCTAAACCTTTTAACAAATCATCACTGGCTGACGCATCTCCCATAAAAAGCTTGTAAAATGGTCCGGTTACTTTACCCAGCGCTTCAATAATAAGTTTTTGCATTGCATTTTTGTAAGGATCTGATGGGATAAGTTTGTTTTCTGGGAAAACTTGATCTAAATATTCACTGACTACTAATGATTCTGGGATGGCTCGGCCATCGTCAAGTTGTAAACAAGGTACTGTACCAGATGGGTTGATTGCTGAATACCATTCTGGTTTATTTTTTAATTTTATGTTGACTACTTCAAATCTTAAAAAAAATGATTAATAATATTGCCTACACTGAGTAAACTGATTCATATCCAAAAACTCAAACTTGACTATAAAAAAAATAAAAAAAATCTATGAATCAATACAGATGGGGTACTTTTTATAACCATTTATACTTTCTATAAAAGAGTTTATTTAACAAATTAGACCAAGAAAGAGGGATGACTATAATTCTTTGTTTTCACTGTTCTCTTTGTTACCGATTACAGTTTAATTGATTTAGAAGGAAAAGGATTCTTACTGAATTTTTTTAGCAGCAAGAACAAGTCTAGCTCTTTGGGCGTACGGACAAAAGACCATTGAGTACAAACGAAGTTTGCCTTTTAGTAATGGCGGCATTTGTGAACCTGGACCTAAATGTTTTAGACTCATTTTTGACAATTTTCGCGATAATTTTGATCTAAATTTTAAAATTTTAGAGAATTTATACTAAAAAAATGCCTAACTCATTCTTAATATTTAAACTGTAAATGTGATTAAGCAGTTTTTCAGAAGAAACACTACCACGAATTTCCAAGTTAATTTATAATGAACCAATGAAATTTACTTTGTTTCATTAAAAAGTTAGAATTTAAGCTAGAAAAAAAATGCTAAGGTAATTTATTTGCTCAGGAAAGAAATCGAAGTTTCTTTTTTTTTTCAAAGAACGTCACGATGTAAATATTTAAAATTACTCTCAATTTAAAATCAACTCTAAACAACAATAATTTATTTCAGTAGAAGTTTAAGGAATGAAATATCAATATTCCTTATGACAGCTAGAATTTACATTATTTTTTTTTAATTTCTGGTTCCATCGAAATTGGCATCCTCAACTAAAAAACATTTTTAAAAAATGTGAGCAAATTAACAAAGTTCATTTTGTTGTGATATTGTGCTAATTACCAACGTAATTAGCTATGAAAGATATTCTTTGGACATTGACTTCATTCATAATTGTTTTTGGAAGTTTTTAATTGATTTTGCATATTTTACTTTATCAGGTAGATCACTCCAAATTGGTATCACTCTATTAGTGGAGGATAGCTCAGTTGGTACCGTCATGGACGTCCGTGCAGAAGGTCGAAGGTTCAAATCCAAGTCGTGTCAAAAAAATTCAATTCGAGTTCCCAAATTATCCTCAGTGTTATGAGCAGAACACAGCATACCCCAGCTCCTGGTCGTCAAACATCAGTTTTATAAACTTTACTTTAACTTTACTTTGTATTTTACTTCTCCAAATTGGAGGTTAATTCTAATTAAATAAATAAATTAATTAAATATTAGTGAAGACTCTATTAGAGACAATTGACCACAGGATGATACCAATTTATTGTGTTAAAAGAATTTTCAGTTTTATCAAATTGAATTAAGTCACCCTTCAGTCTTCTCTCCTCTAGACTAGTTAGACGCAATACCGTAAATCACTCGCCATAACTCCTGTTACGAAAGCAGGTACTAACTTTTTGATATCGTGATTACGAAAAGGACACCAAGCTACCGATCCATATTCGAGTATTAGCCGTAAATATGAAGTGTAGAGAATTTTAAAAGTTCTTGCATCCCAGTGCCTAAAACAATTCCTAATGCGACCAAAGACAAATTTTGCTTTGTTAATTGAGGACGATTAATGTTCTTCCCATTTCAAATTGTCAAAATCACTAGAATTTTCGATAATGTGAACTTGATCGTTTGTTTCGAACGAATTATGATGGTTCTAATGAATAGTACTGTTGTCAAGATGCATGACTTTACATTTAGTTAAATTCAAATCCAGCTTCCAGTCAGTTTGGTCCTTTTGGGTAAACACATTTTTTTTGAAAAAAACTATAACTGATATCGTGCAAGTTTTTTTTTTAAACTATTTTACTCATAAACAATTGACCTTTGCCAAGAATCATAGAAAGTGCTCTATAAATAATGTTCAAACAAACCAATATTCATCCTTAAGTAAAAGACTTCGCGTGTTAAGTGGTCACAAACGAAAAATTATTAAAACCCAAAATTTCAACTCTCCCCTTCCCAGTACTTTAAGGACATAGTCAATTACAATTCTAAAAAGTAAAGCTGGGAGGTTGTTTTATTGAGCTCTAACCATCAAGGTATAACATTCAGAGCGCTTTAAAAGTGCTATCTGAATCTATCGGTTACAACGAGATTTCACAATAAGCATCACGCAATTCTTTACTTTTTCGATTACTCGTTTACATTTACGATAAAAAAAATCGACAAGTTTGTTTAAATTTTATTAATTTAACTAAAGCTAAACTGGTAAAACATTAAATAAAAATATCTCACAAATTGATACCACAATCGTAGTCTGGTTCATCTGATCCATAACTCTTAAAAAACTTTTCAAGAGTCTCAACGGGCAAAATGGTTTCCTTTACAGCTGGTTGGGTCTTCATTCTCTCAATATAAGCAGTTAATTTTGGAAATCGTGTTGAATTTAAATCCAAATTTTTAGCTTTTTGTAAATACTCTAATCTCTCGATCCATGGCCATACCATGTAATCAACGAACGCTGGTTTATCACCACCATAATAATTATTCTCCAATTTATTTTCATAATAATCTAAACCTTTTAATAAATCGTCACTGGCTGACGCATCTCCAAAAAGAAGCTTGTAAAATGGTCCGGTTACTTTACCGAGCGCTTCAATAATAAGTTTTTGCATGGCATTTTTGTAAGGATCTGATGGGATGAGTTTGTTTTCTGGGAAAACTTGATCTAAATATTCACTGACTACTAACGATTCTGGGATTGCTCGGCCATCGTCAAGTTGTAAACAAGGTACTTGACCTGATGGATTAATAGCAAAATACCATTCTGGTTTAACTTTTAACTTTATGTTGACTACTTCAAATCTTAAAAAAACCTAAAATTTAAAACAATAAATTGAATTTTAAATGAATAGAATACTTACGGAATGTTTTTAGCAGCTAGAACAAGTCTAGCCCTTTGTGCATACGGACAAAAGACCATTGAGTACAAACGAAGTTTGCCTTTTTGTAATGGCGGCATTTGTGAACCTGGACCTAAATGTTTAAGACTCATTTTTGACAATTTTCACTATTAGTTTGTTCTAAATTTCAAATTATTTATAGTCGAGTAAAAAAAAAATGCTTAAGTCATTATTAGAATTAAAAATGTTCTCGATTTTTCCAAAATTAGGTGAATTAGCTGTTTCTAAACAAAATAAAAATTCAAAATTCATGTTAATTTATGTTAATTACAATTACGTTAGCCTTTTTTTTTAAAATAAAGTTTAATTTTAGACTTAAAAAAAATGCTTAGGTAATTTATAAGATAATGCAAAAATTTTTTTTATTTTCCAAAATTTTAAAAAAACAATTTCATTAGCCTAAAAACTTCTCTTCTCTATTATTTCTTTCGCCTAACCTTTAAATTCCCGCTAATTATAATTATCATGCCCAATTTGGAGTGGTTTGTAAGAGTTCAAAACAACCTGTTGGTCTTTCTTAGAAAAAAATGGGAATCAGTCAGATTGAGACCAAAACAAAAGAATATTGGGTTTTTGTTATAACCGAGGGAAAATCCGGCCTTTTATTCTTATTTGCACAACCTACTGAACCCAAATGATCTTTTTTATTTTCCATTAAATTGAAAGTTATGCTCTTTAATAGGTATTTTTGGTTTTGTACTTCGAACTGATCCTGACCGGCCCTGATTTAAAATATTTCAAAACGAAAGACTTTAAAAATATTCAAATATTAAGGCATGTCCCGATCATCATTAGCCGGTTGCAAATCCATATTTATGTTTCAATTTAGCTACATAACATGACAGCGTTGTTCTATTATGACATTTTTATGATGCTAACTTGAATTGACCGTCCCTACTTATTTACTCAAAGAATAGCTTCACTTCTTCTATAACTGCGAGGGTCATGAATTCAGGCAACCTATCTACTCACTAGTAGCAGTTTTTAAACCTTTACACTCTTATTTTCTAACAAAAGGCTTATTTAAACATGTTCAGAAAGAGCATAAAATTCTGTACAAAGTTAAGTATTTTCTATGTTTCTGAAGTGCAGTTAAGCTACACGTTAAGTTGAAAAAAGTAATTTTTTTGGATGTATTTTTAGTTTTTTTTATTTTCCTCGGAGGAATGACGCCATTCAATTTTTTTTTACTTTTTTTATAATCGAAGCAAAAGTCAAAAAAATCAAAATCACTAAGATGATGGATTTTCATATTTTAGACTATCAATTCGTAATCCTCGTGTATGAAAACCCTAGAAAATATATAACTCTTAATAATGAGCATGTTTTTCATACACGCAGTTAACGATTTTGCTATCGGAAATGGTCGATTTAGAGAGTGCTGTCGTTTTTCATGACACGAACCTTAACCCTTAAATTTAAGAATTCCACAGTCAGCTGAAATCGACCTTAATTATACTAAATGTTAAAACTAGCCATCGTAATAATGAGATATTTAGAAAGTTTTGATTTGATAATTTTTATTCAATTTTGTTTCTTAAAAAGAAATATTGAACACATTAAAAAAGTCAAATTCACACACTTAAAAGTCTAAAACAAAAAATATAAAAAAAAAGAGATTCCTAATTTTTAAGAAAAATAATTCACTAACGGATCTATAAAAAACTCAAATTACTATCAAATAGTATAAAAAAACAAATTCGAAATAAAAAAAAATTATTCAGCTTGTTTCTCTTCAACAGGAGCAGCTGTTTCTTCTTGTGGTTTATCTAAACCAAAATCGTAATCTGGTTCGGGACTACTCAATGATAATTTTGTAAATTCCAACATGAATTCTTCTTTAACTGCTGTTTTACGCACTGGTTCTAACATCATCATATCTCTTATCCAATTACACAACTTTGGAAATCGTTTCTTATCCAATTCATTGTTTAACAAAGTCTTTAGTTTTCTAAAACGATCAAACCATGGCCAAATCATGAAGTCTGTAAAACCTGCTTCTTTTCCACCGAAAAAATTCTCACTCAATGCTTTTTCATAATGGTCTAGAATTTTGCATATCTCATTAAATGCTTCAGTGTCTTTTATTTTCAACGCTTTGAATAAAAGAGCTACTACACGTTGAAAATTATCGACCAACATTTGTTGTCTTGCTTTTGTATACGGGTCTGATGATACAAGTTTTTTATCTCCATAAGCTGCGTCCTTAAAATAACCTGATTACATAATTTCTCTTAAGGAATGAGTCGATACAACTTACTAGATATTCACATGAAATTATTGATTCATACACAATTTTTCCATCGTCAAATTGTAAACATGGTATCAAACCAGCTGGGTGAATGTCAGCATACCATTCGGGTCTCTTTTTTGGATTGATATTGATAATCTCATGTCTAAAGACAAATTTTAATTTTAAAGTTATGAGAAAAGTTAAAATAAGCTTACGGTATCTTTTTAGCAGCTAGAACAAGTCTAACTCTATGTGAGTAAGGACAAAATCTCATACTATAAAGACGGACTACACCGCTTTTTAATGCTGGAAACTCACTACCAACTGTGTATGTTAATTCACTCATTTTAAATCTAAAACTAGCAATTTAAACATTTAATAAGCCTATTTTAGATTTAGCTGAAGGTATTGACCATATTACTGGCCATTTTTATCAAAATTTAAATGACGTAAACTTATGAAAAAGTTTTATTTATAAAAAAAAGTGTTCTTGAATTTTTGTTTTATTGAATTTTAGTTTCAGGCTTCGATGAATTGTCTAAAAGTTTATAAAAAATGTTAATTCGGGGTTATAAAATGGACAAGTTTAAATACTTTATCATTGGATAAACTTCTTTATGGGTATAAATTTTACCATGACCTAAACCAAAACGTTTATGAAACTCAACTAGTTTAACTGGTGGATAATCTTTAGGTCTTCTTTCATTACAAATTCTCATCAAGTCTCGACTACGATCTTGTGGTATTAACAAATCGTCTTCAGCATGCAAGATTAAAACTTTTGATTTTGTTTTAAGAATGCTTAAATGAATAAACATAAAGGGTTCAGAAGACTTTTGTTTACTACTTACTTTTCACCATTATTGAAATGAATGTTTAATTCAGCAAGAGCTTCTTCACCTTTACGAATAATCCAAGGATTATTTAAAAATAGAGGCGAGATTATGTACTCTCTAGCAGCTTGACTTATGTTAAAAAATGGTGCTTCTAAAACAACACCAGCAGGAGGAGCTTAAAACATAAATTTTGATTATTTTTATCAAATTTTTTAAATAGATATTCTGTTTACAATTGAATTCGGACAAAATTTTAGCAGCATGCGTTGAAATTCTAAAATTAAAAATCTTAAAGAATCTTTTTTTTTTCGAGTTTGGGATAAGAAAAAGCTAACCCTGTGCCTAAACTATGTCCCCAAAAGAAAATTCTTGTTTGATTTTGATATGATTTGATAAAATTATACAAATTTAAAACATCGTTAACTGCACCCGTTTCACTTGGCGTTCCTGTCGAGTCACCATAACCTCGATAATCGATCGCAAAAATGTGGTAACCAAGTTCAGAAAGACTTGTACATAACTTCATTCGAGCATAATCTGAACGATCACGATCGTTTCCATGGACATAAATTACAACTGGTCGGTTATCATAGACTTTAAAATAAGTCTCAAAATGATCTTTTAAATTCTTTTTTCCGTCTTCTGTAAAATTGTATTTTAACGGTGAAGGAATGTAATGCCTTAGGATTAACGGATTACAAAAATTGAATTTTATTATGATATTATAAAGTACCATATTCCGACTCGTACACTGGGTTCAATGTCAAGATAAAAGTTATGTACATTATTCACTTCATAAACAGGAGGATTTTTTAAGTCTCTCATCGGCCAGTTAACTTGAACAAACGATTGTAAAAATGTTGTAAAAAATTGAACATTTTTAAGCCTTACTATAATTCATGAATATTAAATAACGAGCAGTCTCAGGTGTTGCAAGCAGTAACAAATGAACAAGACCATAGACAAAAAAATAAAGCACTAATATAAACCTGGCTATTGAAAGTAGTAAATTCATTTTTGAAAATTTTTATAAAATTTTTCAAAAATTAGAAATTTTTCGTTTTGGTTATGAAAATAAAAAAACACTATTTTTAGTCTAAAAGTCATGTGATTAGTGACACGTTTAAATTAAAACAAAAAAATCCAAAAAATTCTAAAAAAGGCATGCTTTGGGATTCAAAAAATTTTATTCAAAAAAACTCAACAACAAAATTGTTTATTGAAGGAAACAAAAAAATTTACCTATTATAAGTTAAAAAAAATGGACGTTTAATTATTGATTTGATTTATGCTTTTTACATTTTGAATCATCCTGTGATTGAGTTGAAACTTGTTCGGAGTCTCTTTTTTTCGATTCATTCGGAAACATTAGGTCATAAGCTCGTTTTGTAATATCTTGACCATCTTTTAACCATTTATGCTCTAAAACTTGGTCTAAACTAATTCTATTTTCTGGGTCAATGCATAAAAGTTGTTTGACTAAATCGATACCTTCGTTTGACACATTTGACCAATAATCAAACGGAAAGTCATAGACACCGTTTATAATTTGTTGTTCAAGACTCATTTTTGTATTATCTTCCGAAAATGGAGGATAACCGACTAGACATATATACAATATTACTCCTAAACTCCAATTGTCTATTTTGTTTGTGTAAGCCGCTGCGCCTTTTGTTTTAAGAACTTCGGGCGCTAAATAATTTGGTGTGCCACAAAAAGTTTTCATTACAGTTGTTGCGTCGAAAAATTTTGATAAACCAAAATCTGTTACTTTTATTAATGTTTCATTTTTTTCACTTGAACTCAAGAGGATGTTTTCCGGTTTTAAGTCTCGGTGTGTTATTCCCTGATTATGTAGATACTTGAACAAAAAAATGACTTTAAAATCGGAGATGGATAAATGTTGAAAAAATACTTTTATTGCTAGAACCATTTGATAGAACAGAAACTTGGCCGTGTTTTCATCATATTTTCCAAGACTTACTACTTTGTCAAAAAGCTCTCCTCCTTCAACCCTTATGTAATGATTTTAAAATATGACTTTACTGGTTTTAATAACAACTTACAATTCTAGAACAATGTACACTGTGTCTGGTGAGTCGATAACTTCTTTAATTTTTATAATACAAGGCTTTAAATTGAAAAAAAACTATTGGAGAATGTGTTAAAATATTGCACAATCTTTGGATGAACTTACATGTTCGAGCTTTTTTAAGATGTTTACCTCGGATATAATTTGAGCATCCAAATTCTAAGTTTGAATAAACAAATTTTAATACTAGAGTGATTTAGTCGAGCAATTTTACCATTTTATGCCTTCCATTTGCCGTAAACGGTTTTTTAGATATCATTTTAACAGCGTATTTTTCGCAAGTGTTTTTTTCAAAAGCCAATTTTACCTCTCCATAAGCGCCTCTACGACAAACAATATAAAATTCTGAATATTTAACTCAAATTTTGTTTAAGATACCTTCCAAGTGTCGTTGTAATTGTGTATTTATCTCTTAATTCTTTAGGATATTTTTTATCATCAACATTATCCAAATCAATGAAAATAAACGCCTTGTTTTCTTTTTTAGACAAAGAAATCTCTGAGTTATTTTTTAAAGCTTGTACACGACCTTTTCCTAATTTTTCTCCATTTATAAAAGTACCATTTGTGCTTAGATCTTCTAATAATGCGTGAGATCCAGTTTTAATTGAAAATTCCTTGAGATTAAATTTTACCAAAAATTTTCGGGAGAAATTTTAAAATTTTAATACCCTTTTTATTTTAAAATGTACATTTGAATAGGCCGTTGCTACACAAACAGAACTATCAAGGTTAAAGAGAACATCACAATCAGCACGTCTACCAAAAGTTGTTATCTCGTTCTTAAGGTCTTTTAAATAAGACATTAAACTTTGAAAGACATTGGGTGGGGTTAAGACTTACCAACACGAGTAAAAGCTGAACCTATAGGTAAAAGTCTACCCCAAATATTTTCTTGTTTATCATCTTCATTGTCATTTTGAGTGTTAAAATTCGTATCGTTTACAGCTTGTGTTGGAATTTGGCTTTGTTTAAAATCGCACATATTATCTTGAACAAAAAAAAAGTAAAATTTATATTTATAGACGATTATAAACATTTATAAGAATTTATTTTTTAAGAACACAAGTTTATAAAAATATATTGAGAAAAGGAATCATAAATTAATCTTTTTGTTTGTTGTTTCGATGAAATTGAATTAATAATCGAATCTGTATGTGCTCGATAATAAAAATAGAATAGATAATTTTTATGTTTCGTACTGACCTACTGATTTAATTATTCCACTAGTCTTAACTAACCTAGCCTCAAAAGGTTTGTTTATTAGGAAAAAAAAAGTGTTGCTCAGATATTTCGCTTAAAAACAAAATGTTGATTTTGAAATCAGAAAAAAAAAATTCAAAAAAAATATATTATGTTTTTTTACTATTTCTTATATTGTTTCAAATTATGTTTTATTTTTACTATGAAAAAAAAAATTTGAAAGTATAAACCTATTAAAAATTGTCTATTTAATAGTCTTTAGTATTCTTAAGGATTTATATTCAAAAGCATTCGATTTTAGCTTGTAGATTGGTGTTGATCGAATCAAATAACTTTTGAAAGATTTCAAAATTTGATGAAATTATTATTTCGAAGAACAAGCATAAGCATGTTTGTTGAAATTCTTTTACTCCATTGAGTTGAAATCATCCGTGTCTACTCGGTCAAAAATTGTTTTTTTTTTACACACCACAGTTTTCAGCATGATTTTTTGGAATTTTTGAAATGACCATAATATAACCATGACCCAAATATAACTTTTCTTTTTTCGTAGTTAATTATTCAAAATACTTATGTGTTTAATGTTTGGCATAGGAAAATACATTTGGTGAGCAAATTTTTACATTATTTTCAACACATAGCGGTGGCAGCTAAAGCAAACAGAGTTTTAGGTCAGATCAATTAGTTTGGCTTAAAAATTCCACGGTCTATCTAATTAGACCATGAAATTTGTAACAGCTTTACTCAAACCACATCTTGAGTTGTTAGAAAGTGAAGTAGTACCAAAAAATCGAAATTCTTGTGTATGAAAACCCTAAAAAAACATATATGATTACATCTAAAAGTGATCCTTTCAGTTTTCCAAAAAAAGAACCTTATTTATACCGTTTTCAGCACCCAAAATCGATTTTCAAAAATAGACTATTTTATGGAAAGATATATATGTTTTTAAGGGTTTTCATACACGAGAATTTCGATTTTCGTGTATGAAAACCGTCATCTTTAGTGATTTTGTTTTTTGTCACTTTTCGTCTGCTTTTTTAAATGAAATAAAGCTAAAAATGAGAAAAGTATAACCATAGATTTGTTCAGAATTTTCTCTAGTTTAACCTAAAAAATGAAAAAAGTGTGGTGAAAAGTGACCCCTGAGACTACATACAATTTGACTAAAAAAATTCCTTTTTATTTACCGTTTTTGTCCGAGGACGACTTCCGAGAAATTTTTTCTTCGGCCGATTTGGGTACTGGCGTCAATGGGAGCTTTTTGGCTTTCAGATCATACCTCGTGATCAATAATATCTTTTTCCAATCGTGAGTTCTTAAATGTTTAAATAAAGCACCTTATCATTAGGCTACAAAAAGCGGAGGGGTAGGGGTAAAAATACCGCCATGAAAAAAATGATTTTTTAGGGTTTTCGGGATCGTAGATTACGGTTCCGATGTCAAAAATGGCAAATTAAGATAGCACCAAAGTTTTGAATTTCTGGAACTTTACAGTCAAATATTTTTTCTCAGATTAAAAGTTTAATAAACCGAAAACCTCTTTTATCCGAATAAATTTTCTGGATAAAATCTGCAAAATCAGTGCATTTTTATCTATGTAATTCATACCGGTGGCGCCAGGAATCTAAAAATGGTGTATCGAGAGTCTGTGTATTATGCTTGTAATGTTTTAGGGATCGCACTTAGGAGCATAGATTCAGTCGTTGTCCTTTACAAAGCTAGGATTGCTTTTGAGACCTTATCTATTTCAATAACAGTGCTAATCCAAACCTTAAGTTTAGCATCTTTAGTTTAGCCATCATCTAAATCCAAGGTCTTAAAAGCAATCCTAGCTTATAAAATTATAAGCTAGGATTGCTTATAATTTGATACTATATAAAATTAAACTTTGAATAAAAAAAATTCAAAAAGTCGATCTTGAGATTTAAAGAGAATGTCCCTAGTTTAAGCATGGACAGTAAAATACGAGCATGGAGTACTCTCCTTAGGATAATAACGAATTATCAGGAAAATAACGTTTTTTTGTGGTTTTCTCCCAATAACTTTTCTCCATTCGATTTTCCTAATAGCGTCAATGACAACTTATTTACTTTAAGAAAATGTCTTCAAATCAATAATATCTTTTTCAAATAGCCAGTACTTAAACATTTAAATATTGTACCTTCGCAAAAATTTAAGGGGGAGTGGGAAATTTTTTAACTGTTTTTCGGAGTGGTATATTGAATATACGTTTTTCAAATTTAAATATCTTATTTTCTTGAGTATAAAATGAGCCTAACCCGACAGAAACACTGTAAAAAGTCCCAATTTACATTCACAGAGGTTATATTTTGAATATGTAATGTTTCATAGTGTCTTTTTTTTCATAACAAACAAAAAATATATCAAACCAGTTTTTGCATGTTTAAAATAAAATCAAAATTAGTTAATATCTTGTAACTCTCTTGATAATTTTTCAACAAAAATAACATTACAAACCTCACTCGAAACAAGTTAGATTTAATTATTTTAAATAAGATATGTGAATTTTTAAAAAATTAAGAGTTTAAATATTTTTTCCTTTTACAAAAGCACCCATTTTAAAGTTCAGTAGATAAAAGTTTAATAAACATGTCTGAGCAATATATTTTTATTGATGAAAGGTTTATTTACATTAAAAAAAACACGAATAAAATTATTCTAGTTCATCTTTAAGACTTTTAGAAGATTGTTGTCTAAAAAAAGCAGCTCTAATTTGAGGATCATTTGACATACCTTCCAAAAATTCAATCTTTGTAATCGAACCACTTTTATTACGATCAAATTTGTCCATTATTTGATTTACTTTTTTCAATGAATCTGTTTCACTTATTTTAATACCAGCATAAAGTTCATGTACAGCTTTCATTATTTTTTGCATTTCTTCTTTTTTTAAAACACCATTTGTATCGTTATCGTATACTTGATACGATGCTTTTAATTGTTCTTTTGATTTTCCTCTTGACGTCAAACTACATGCAATTATAAACTCGTTGAAATCTATCAACAAAATAAACTTGATTTTAGAATTAAAAAAATTGAAAATTGTAAAAGCTACCTATTGTATTTGTATTGCTCTTGTCGAACACATCGAATACAATATCACAAAAGCGTTTCGCTCGAACTGATGGAAATAGTTCTTCATAAATTTTAATAAACTCTTTTTTAGTTAAACGACCTGATGGACAATCTAACATGAAACCTTTGTGCCATTTTAAAATCTCAACCTTGCTCATTTTAGTTGATATCATAAGAGCTTCTATTTCAGCATCGCTTAATGGTTCTGATATTGATTTGGATGATCTTATACCCATTTATTGGTCTCCTAAAAAAATTTTCTGAAAAAATCACTTTCTATAATAAAAAAAATATCAATTTTTAGAATTTATTATTGAAAAATTTGAACTTTTGTAATAAAATGCTCCCTCAAGAGACGAAGCAAAACTTTTTTAGAGAAGCTATAACTACTCTGCAAGTAGTAAAAAGTCCCACAAGAGACTTTTAACCAATCAGCTTAGCTAGTGAAAACGAAATCCTATGTTTCAAGAACCACATAATCCAAACTTTTTTCCACATTTTCGTTGATCTGATAAATACACCTAAATTCTAAAGGAAATTATCCGCATGGGTATATAAATTCATTGCAAACGCTTAACTCATGACTTGTTTTGTTAAATATGTCGTGTTTTCATTAATAAAATAATTAGAGTTTATGCTACTTAGCACACGTAAATGAGTTAAAAACCTAGAAAATTTTTTTGATACCTTAAGCACAAAAATGAATCAATTTTACAGGTGTTCTAACAGAAAAATCTGTTAATTTCACAATCTAAAAACAACAAAAATCACCTGAATTTTTTCTTCCGGTATGTGGTTAAATAGAAAATTAAATAGAAAATTATAAAAAATAATGTAAGCGAATGTGAATTAAAAAACGAGAGAACAAAAAATAAAATAAAGATGAAAAAATGTTAAAAATATAAGTTTATCAAAGAGCTCTAGAAGGCGTAAAACAAAAAATGAATAAAATAAAACTTTATAATCATTAGAAACTTATTTTGACATGGCTTAATATTTATCAAAATGAACATGATTTAAAGGATACACAACAGAAAGCGATTAATAAACACAAAAAATAAATTTCTCTCTATTTGTTTCCTTATAATTCATTATTAACTGTTTGATTAAATCTCTTAAGAATCCTAGAATCGTGTCTATAAGAAGAAGAAGAAGCAAAGTATAACTTTCAAGATACCAGAAAAGTCTTTCGAATGGAAACAAAACTCTTAAGCGTTTCCAAAATAAAAATTTGCATATTTTTTTTTGTTTTATCAATTTGTCTCTATTCTTTTAAGCGTTCAAGAGTTTCCGAAATTATTTTTTTCATTTATCGAAAAAATACTATTAAATATCTTTGATGGTATAATTGCTAAATGTTATTTGATAGATACTTAGATTATTTCACTTCCTGTAACTTGAAACAAAAAAAAGACACTTTTCCCGACTAGTTTAAATTACTTGTTCAGTAACTTTTAATTTATCTTAATTAAAAAAATTAATATAAACATTGCATTTAACTTGTCATTTAAAGAAAGCTCTTGATAGAAAAAATTTCTTGGGATTAAATTATTAATCTTTTGAAAAAATAATTTCTTGAAAATTTTTTCACACTCATTGATTGAGACACCTGCTTTCATTTAGTTCCATAAACGACATTTGTGAAAAATTAACCAATGGTGAACGGACTGCAACAGGAGGGGTCTTTTTTAAGGATTTGTCAACATCTGGCGAATAATGGAAAGGGATGAGTGTCATTAGTGTTGTGCTGCTAGGAAACGATCTTACTAGAATCATCGACCAGTCATTCTCTAGATGGCCTGATACTAGAACAACTTTGAAAAGCATCGTATTGGGACTCGCGAGTCGCTGTGACTTAAAATAAGGGCGTCGAAAGATGCAAACGTAGCGAGTATAAAAAAATTCTGTTACGGCTTACCCGGCTAAGAAGTCTAATCAGCTTCTGCAGCTAATTAAGTCTAGGATTGTTCTACTAGATGTTAGATCTGCACAGAAAAAGTACCACTACTACTACTACTGGCGAATCCTTAGAAACAACTTAACTCAACTGGTTTAACTCGCTTTGTACAAAAAATGCTTTAATCCTTGCAGCTTTAATGGAAACTTACTTAGAAAAATCGTAAATTTAAACAAAATCTGGTTTTAACCCAACAAACTTATAACCCTTTTTCGAGATTTACACCAAGTTTGCTACAACAAATTTGCTCGTTTTCTTTATTATTATTATTAGTATAATTAATCTGAAACGAGTTTTATCTCGCGGAGTGTAGTACGTTAGTACTAGACTATGGCAGATGAAAATAAGTTAAAAAATATTTATTTTGAAATTGTTAAAATTATCTTAATTGTTCTTAAAGCTATTTACAGTTTTTGAGTTTTTGACTTCTTCAGGAAAGACATTCCATAAGGAAACGATTCTGTTTGAATAAAAAAATGTGACGAACTAGACATGATCTAACGAATTGTCTATATGATTGATTTTGTCCTCTTGTTGAATTTGGAGACTGACCATAATCAAATGTGTTGATTTTTTTGTTGATTTTGTGTATTAAGTCTCATCTTATCCGACGCTTTTCTAGGGTAGAGAGTCCAAGCAATCTCAGTCTTTTTTCGTAATTTTTGTTTCTAATTAAAGAAACAAGGTTTGTCGAACTTTTTCTAATTTTTTGATGTCCTTCTTTGAGAACGCAGAACACAAGCCGAGGCACCGTACTCTAAAATTGGACGAACACAAGTAATGAAAAAAATTTTGAAAGTTCGTAAATCCAAATTCTTAAAACTTATATAAGTCTATGATTTAGATTCATTCCATTTGAAGAATGATATCCGAAAACAGTCTATGCCAATTCTCTTTAAAAATTATTTTCTATGAAATTTTTTACAATGAAGTTACATGTTTCAAATTTCGAAATTTTTACTATTCTAATATTACTAGTGAGACATAATGCTCAATTAATTATTTCCTGACATAATCAAAACCCAAAGATATAGAAATTCAATTAGATCCTCTTGTGAAAATTGAATAATGTAAACTTAATTTAGACAAAAAAATTTAGAATTTTGATTCAATAAAATGAATTTTCAAATTTCAAAAATCAAAAAAAAATAAAATATTTTTAAGAACCCAAATTGTAACACAATGGACTATGTTTATTTGGTCGATTTGAATTCGTTTTTGACCGATGATGAAATAAAATCAACTGATTTTTGTAATTGTGTAGTCTCGAATAAAAATATAGCCGCCATTTCGAATGATTGTTACACTTATATTTTACCTTTGGAAAAACCAAACGAGTTAATACCTGTTAGTTCAAGTAACAGTCCATGTATTCAATTGAATTGGAGTGATGATGGAAAATATTTGTTGTGTTTGTACAAAAATGGACTTGTAAATATTTATAACATCAAGGTACTTGGTATAAAACAACAACATAAAAAATTTCTAAAATTTATTTTTTAGACTGTTTCGTTAGATTCTATTGAACATGCCTATTCGACACAATTAAATAGTAATGATGTATTAGCTATAAAATCATTTAGCAAAACGCCTAAAGTAAGATTTTTATTAGATAAGAAAGCTGTATCATGTGTCTTAAATTTTATTATTCGAAGCTTTGTTTTAGTTTTGAGAAAAGGGATTCAATTAATTATTTTGATAAATTTTATCCTAAATCGTGGCATTGTGAAGTTTAGTACAAAAAAACAGAACAATTTTGAAAAATTGAAATAATTTTTATTCTGTTGACCTTATGATGAATCTGCACATGTAACAAAGTGTAACAAACTTTGTTACACCATTGAGCAACCTCTGCTAAATTTATGCAAAGTCTCTGCAAAATGCACACTATTAAAAAGTATTATAACTAAATGCGCAATTAGACTGCACAGTTTTTGCAGAGGTTGCTCAATGGTGTAACAAAGTTTGTTACACTTTGTTACATGTGCAGATTCATCATAAGGCCAACAGAATAAAAATTATTTCAATTTTTCAAAATTGTTCGGTTTTTTTGTACTAAACTTCACAATTCCCTAAATCGTTTAATATTTTACAAAATTATTCAAAAATATCTCACAATGGGTTTCTAATGCTTACCAAATCTGGAACGGTATGGTTTTTTTACGGTGTCACTTTAGCCTATTAACATTCTAATTAATTCCAATAAAAAAGATTCATGTTGTTCTAACGGATTATAACTCGGTTAAAAATCAAATAGAAAAGTTTGAATTTGATATGAACTTGGATGGTCAATTGAATGGAATGAACACAGAAGGTGAATGTGTTAAATTTGATTTAGGAGATTTTTCGTTTGAAGAAGATGGATCGATTAATGTTATTTTGACTAGTCAAGATCCTATGGTTCCAATTTATTTGTTCAAGGTAAATGATTTTCAGTTTTAAAAAATGTAGTTCAAATATTTTGCAGAATAACCTAAAGAAATTGCTATCGAATCATCAACTTTAAGATCCCTTAAAACTTTTGACTAAACTTAAAGACACAATTCTTCCAGTTGATCCTGGAGAGGTGTAATTGAAAAACTTTGATTTAACTAAAGTCAAACTAAAGACCCTTATTATACCATACAACTTAAAAAAAGAATGGTACTGATTCTAACCATAGCTCTGTCCTTTTTGAAATTTTTTCTCTATGAAAATTAAGGTTTATAATCGAATTTATCTAGTTATAGTGATTTTACAGAAACTTTCGGTTTTTCGAAACGATAACGCAAACGCGTGTAAATTTTTTTTAATTAACGAATTTTATTCCTGTAAAATACGCAAGAAACCGCTGAATTCAGATTATTTTCCTACTTACTTTAAATACATAATTTCTTGACATCTACGCTAATGTGAAATGATTCCGTATTTTTACGGTAAATTATTGAATGTTTAGACACTTGATTCGTAAACAACTATACATCATTAGGATGCTTAACACTAGAAGCACCGAATACGCTATTTTTGCGTATTTCCAAAAATTTGAACGCTCATTTCTATTTTAAGGAAAACTCTACTAAGACGATTTTTGACTATTTTGTAGCTTTTATTTTGAACTTCAAAGTGAGCTCCCTTTTAAAATGTTATAATCTGTATTTAATGAAAATATTTAGTTTGGGAAATTGACTAAAAATGGCGGTTGCTTCTAGTGCTAAGATCACAAGGTTTAAAAAAGTTTTACGAGAAAAAAAGCCGTTGTCAACATTCCGCTTTCCGTGATTAGACACAACCTTAATAGCCCAATGGTAGGTCTGAGATGATACAAAAAAACTTAAATTTAGAAATCAGTTTAGGAAAGTAGAATCTCTGGTTCAAAGACCTACATAAAAATTAAGGTTCAGTCGTACCAAAACATGTCAAGTTGCTATAGTTTAACATCTAAGAGCTCATGATTGAAAAAAACCTACTAGTGATTTGAAGGTATGAGCATGTTTATTGGCCTATGTGCCAGACGTAAAATTTCCTTTTTTACTCCGTACAGGAATTAATTTAAACTTTGGGCTAAAATCATGAAATTTTCGATTTTATCCCGGGATTTTAGGATGTAAGATTAAAAATTCTTTGAAAAAAATTTTTTAACATGAAAAACGAATACTAGTGTTAATGAAATACATTTTTGATTTTCTAGTTTTAATATTGATTTATTTTTTTTTAGAGCTTTATTAATTTAAGACCCTAGATGAAAACAATTTGTTACATTTCCTTTTGATTAAATTTTTTTTATTTTAAAAAGGTTAACATAAAATTTTCTCATGATGGTTCAATAATTGAGGGTTCAAGTGAACTCTTAACAACATATAACCTTCAAATAGACCAAACATGTTTTAAAACAAACTCAATTTTTTCAAGTCATGAAACTGCTAAAAATATTTTTGTATCACTACGCTCAGAACAAACAAACTCAGACTTTATACAAATTTATAAACCCTCTGTATTAAACCAAAATTTAATCGGATCGTACGATATAAACGATCAATGTATACTGGTAAACACTATACAATGTCCGAGTACATTAACCCAACTATCAGCTCCTAAAAATTACACTCTTCTAAAAGAACTATTGGACAATCGATTCTTAACAGACGCTGTCTACATTGTTGCGTCATACCAAAATGGGACTCATGGATTCATCGATATTCAAACATTTAATCAATTAACAAGTGAATTTATGCCTCTTAAGCCACAAACATACCAAAGTTATGAACTTTATACAGACTGTTCAAGAGGTAAAAAAATAAAGTTTCCTCAAGAGTATTTGGTTCGAGTTGATCAAACGTACACCGGTTTGATTGGAGTTGGCTTGACTAATTTTTCTCGTTTAGTCACATTTCGTCAACCATTTTGCAAAGATTCTAATTTAAATCAACAAATTGTTATGAATCATTTGTTCAATTTGTACGAGTATTCGATATCAAGTGGACATGATTTTTGGGATCTCTTAGTCTCGACAAATCCAAAATTTGTAGATGGTATAATTGAAAAACTAGAAGATAAATTCAACAATCATTTACAACCAACTTTACAAAAATTTTATTTTTCTCGACACTATGCTCTCATGTTTTCATTGTACAAACAAAGTTACAGTTACAATAATTTTCGATCTCAAGACACTCTAACTAAACTAATCGTGAACAGACTCATGTCAATTATATCCTTTTCAATTCAGTTTAATTTAAATCTAGACCAAGTTAAAAATTTACTTAACAGTAATGGAAATAGTCTAAGTGTGTCACAGATTGGTTCTAATCTAGACACTATAAACCAGATTAATACGATGTTTAACAATCCTGTGCTCAATCAAATTCAGTTTAAAAGCAACCTATACGAATACTTGTCTGACTTGTTAAAGGTTCGATCGGATCCAAAATTTAACATGAACGACTTGAAACAGTTAAGTTTGAATGAAATTGTAAGTTCTGTAACAATGCGTAAAAATTATCAATTGGTAGTCAATCAACAATTAAAACACGTCTTACAATCGATAATAGACATTGCTTTATATTTGACAAGTGTAGTTCAATTGTCCAAGTTTAATCAATCGTCAAATAATTTTGGACTTTCGTTACTTAACGATTTGTGGTTTTTGAATGAAATTCGTAAGGCGATTGTTTTTGTCAAGTTGTTGGTTGTGTATAGCTCACAAAGTCCTGTGTCAAGTCTATTGGCAAACAGTTTACCTGTTTTACCTTTAAGATCTTCCGTTCAAAAAGATTTATTGTCTGAACTTTTCAAGCTGTATTCTAAATTTATCTATAAAATAATAGAAGGTAAGTAATTTTTTGGAAATCTTTGCATGAAGTATTTAAAGATAAAATATGTACATTGATACAAGGGGTATATCTTTAATATTCCAAAAATGATACAAATAAAAATTTGCCATTAAAAATTGCATATTTTGATGTAACTTTCGAGAAGATTGTTAAGGCATAAAATTAATAGACTTTGGGCGAATATTATCTGAATATGTACAGTGTAACCTCGATTTTGTTACCCTCTATTTTGTGAAACCGTGATTTTGTGAAATAAAAAAGAGAGACGCGCCTAATACTTTTAATGTATTTCTGGTTTAAATTTGTGAAATTTTACTTTAGGGAAATTTTTTGCGTTTACCCAGGCACTACACAACATCGAGTTCGCACTGTATCACTAAGTAGATTATCCTTTCTTGTCTAAAACAACTATGAATAATAAATTGGGATTATAAAAAACAATCTCTAAACAGTGATGATTTGATAACAGGATTTTACGAAAATTTACGTAAATTTTTGAATTTTATATCATAAATTACGTAAAATAACCAAACATGTGTACCCATTTATTTTAAGGTATTGGGTAGGTATGGTTTAAGCGAAAAATTCAGGTTTTGGTTTCGGGTAGGTTATGAGTTATCCGAAAATTTTGGATTTCAGGTATGGTTCTTGGTTGGGTAACCCATAAACTTTAGGTATTTTATATTTTTTTAGTTTTTTCGAAAATAATTGGGTTTTACAGCATTCGGCAACATGTTTCTTCCAGCGAATTCGTTTACGGCCTCTCAACTTCAGCTCTTGAGACCTCTGCGTTCGTCGGGAAAGTAATCCACAAATATATTTGAAATAGTTTGTAGTTTTTCGTCCGCGCTATATCTTACCGTGATTAGTTTCAGGCTCATAGAAAAGGAAGACTTTTTAGGGATCTTCGCAAAGCATGACCCACCCAACTTAACTGTCTGCGTCTAAACTTTCAATCATTGGTTTTTGACGTACCGTCTTATAAATTTCTTCATTTGTCATTTTATCTAAGGGTTTTACTCTTAGTCACATTCTGTAGCAGTTCGTTGCGAAACTATTTAGCCTTCTTTACCTGTCTTTCGTTACAATTCATGCTTCACAGCCATACATGCGCACAGATATTACAGAAGCTTCGAATATACAAGCCTTAAACATTACTGTCAGATTATCTTTAGGGCTAGACGGGTCTGAAGCAAGTAAATAAAAATAATAAACCGAATTGTAAAAGTCAACATCTTGTTTTCTGATAGAGTTCTAAAAAAAAAGTTTTCATAGGTTGTTCCTAAAAGACGGTTCTTATGTTTCTGTTTCAGACTCCTGGTTGGGTAGACTTCCCAAACTTATCAGACTCAAAGAGCTGAATCTGATTATTTATTTTAAACTTAAAGCCTAATTTTCAGTCCTAGGTGAATACAAACAATCTATTACAAGAAATCATAGATCCTTTGGTGTTGATTTATTTTTTTAACTTCATGCAATTAAATTTTAATAAAGTAAAAGTTAAAAATTAAAGGAGGAACAATAAACGACGAGAGTATAATGGACGCATGTTTAAACATTCAAGCCGAAACAATAATACGTCCAATGGACGAGTTATTTTTTAACTTAAAACACACTTGGCTCGGAAACATATCAACTCTCTGGTCAAGTACACAACAATTTTCAGTCGAACATTTATTCGACAAAGAAAAAACAAAACAAATGTATCCTCTTTTTGATATTGTTCGACTTATACAATTCAGTCGAAGCTCTGTAACTAAACAATGTATCCGATGCGGTAATTACACCGAATCCGGATCGGCTCAATCAAGTCAAACAAAAATAAATTGTATTTATTTACAAGATTCAGCAAGTGACAAGTGTCTATGCGGCGGCTATTGGGTTCTTTCACCTTTAAAATAGACAAATTTCATCAATTTTTTTTCTTAAAAAACTTCTTATGTATAAAATAAATTAGCTCTTCTATTTCATTTAAAACACATTTTAATTAGTTCAGCTCAATGAGAGGTTCTAACTCGTCTCTCCGATTTTTTTTCATTTAATTTATTTAAATTGAATTTTTTAGATGAACAGTAAATTAATCTCACAGCCTATTAAATTAAGTCTAGTTGTCGCTATGAACAACTCAACTAGGGGTATTGGTAAGAACGGAACAATACCATGGCGAATCCCTAAAGACTTGAAACACTTTGCAAAAGTCACTAGTTTCACTTTAGACTCGACAAAAATGAACGCAGTCATTATGGGTCGTAAGACATGGTACTCGATCCCAAAAAATTTCAGACCACTTCCGAATAGACTAAACGTAATCATATCAAGTCAAATGGATAAATCAAATTGTGATGCAAACGAGAACGCTGACCTAAACAATGTTTTAATATTCAAATCATTTGAACAGGCTTTGGAAACGTTAGTGGGGGAGTACTCGAATAAAATCGAGACTATTTATGCAATCGGTGGGGCTATGATCTATAAAACAGCATTGGAGTATCCTAAAGGTTTTCTAGATCGAATCTACTTGACCCGTGTTTTTTCAGATGTCGAATGTGATGTTTTTATGGAACCAGAAAATTTTTTAGACAATTTCAAAAAGTTAGACAAAATCGAAAATAACTTTAATGTTGAATTTAACACGATTCAAACAGACAATAATTTGAATTATATTTTTGAAGTTTATGAACGAGTTTGATTTTTTTCTTCCGAGAGAGTGTGTGTAAACAATATCAAGACTATTTATGTGATTAAATTAAAAAATTCAATGTAATATCATTTTTATTTTGTTTCTCATTAATTTTTTTTTGATAATAAAAAAAAAAATTTTTAATTAGACTTTTTTTTTCAAAATTCATTAACAAAAATTGTTACACAACAAAGACTTGGATGATTAGATGGGAGATTTCAATCTGAAAACGTTAACGGCTTTTTTGACAAGAAACTTTGGAAAAAACGTTTTTTATTTTTTAATTTTGTTTCAAAGATAAGAAGGAAATTTGTATAAATACACAAATATAGTAAAAGGCTATCAAATAAGATACTTTGTTGTTAATGTAAATACAGCCAAGCTGAACTATTTTATGGTAGGTTAAAATTATACAGACTTTTAACTCAAGTAGCCTTAAGTCAATACCTTTTTGATTTTTTTCTTGGGATCGTGTTACGATTGAATGATTTTAAGCTTTTGTGATGAATTGTAAAAATTATACTCATTCAGATTGATGATCTTAGTCATACGACTTTGAGTTGTTCTCACATAAAAGAGTTTTAAAAATCTTTAGGGATTTACAATGGTGTCATAACTTCTGTATCTTTAGAAGATTTCCTATTTTGCTTGGAAATCGGTCTTTAATGTTTTATTTGCGGTGTAAGATTCATTAAATTCAAAACTTCCATGCTTTCTGAAATTTTCAATTCTGATATTTTAACCGTGATTTTCGAACTAGAAAACCCCATAAAAGCAATTTTTTCATGATGGTAAAAAAATCAAAAATTTTAGCCCTGATTTTTGCAGCCAAAAGTCATAAGGCTCTATTTAAACATTTTAATAATCATGATTATAAAAAGCTATTACACGGCTCCTGAAAAAAAGGCGTATCGTACCATCGTATCATACCAGTCCACAGTAGCGTACCGGAGAATAAAATTTAAAAAAAAACATCAGGTTCTTCATTTTTACAGTAAACTTTCGATTACAATTGCGCAATTATAATCGAACGTCTATTGCTTAATTTCAATGGAATCGTATATTGCAATTATAGTAGAAATTTCAACTATAATAACATGTAATTACGAACGAGAGTTTACGGTAGTTAAAATTTCAAAATTTGAAAAACGGTACGATGTTACGGTACGGTTGGATGGTATGGTACGTTACGTAGTGCACCTTTTTTTCAGAAGCCGTGCAGTATATCAAGCAGCGCACTTTAGTGCGCTGCTATAATATGTTTTCTAAAATTAAAGTGCGCAATATATTAGATTATTGAGACTAGAATTATACGAAAATACGTTCGGCACCAATTTAGAAAGATCTTAACGAGCAGATTCCAAAAATATAATTGTTCGTTTCATAAAATATATTTATAGTACAAAAATATTGATATATATTAAAACAAAATAATTTTTTTGTTTTTTTAATTTTTATCGCATATTTTGTTCAATATATTCGAATATATACTAATTTTATCGCATAAAATCAGATAGACTAAATTTTACCTTCAAGATGATACGCTCACTTATATCACTTCCTTTATAATGAATAGTTTATTACCTGAAAACTATGATAAATCTTTTATTAAAATTTACTAGCCCAATTAAATTACCGAATAAATATTTGTTTTTTGACGCTGCACTAAAATTCAAAAATACACTTTTAGAGCAGGCACCTGTTACCATCGATCCCATGTTCGATTTGCAGTGCCTGCCTTAAAAATGTATTTTCAAGATTTAACAATGCACCATATCCAAATAATTTGGTTTGGTGCTGCGCTAATTTTCAAAAAATAAGGAATTTTTTAACAAAATAAAATATTAATTTTTAATTTATTTTTTTATTTTATCAATTTTTCTTTATTTTAATTTTAGTGACGCAACAATTTTTGAAAAATAGATAAATATCTTTCATTTTTTTGATTATTTTTCTAATTTTTTTGGACATGGTGCTTTGTTAAACCTTGAAAATACATGTTTAAAGCAGGCACTGCTAATCGAACACGTTATAAAACGGGATAGATGGTAACAGGTACCTGCTCAATAAGTGTATTTTTGAATTTAGTACAGCGTTTTTATTTCATTTTTTTTTCATTTTTAAACCTATTTTTTTTAATAGAATTTTTTAATAAACTTTAATTATTTACTTATTGAAAAGGTGAAAAACTAGGTAAAAGTGTCTAACTCTATTAGACAAAGTCCATATAATATGTTTTAAAGTAAAAGACCGAAATTTAAAAAACTAGTTTATAACTAATAAAACATATTATCCGATCGCTTTAATATGTAGAACTTTCATAATTAAAATTCCAATCTACCTAAAAGCACTGATAAACAAAAATTGATAAAATAATTGAATGATATTTTTGAAGTTTAAATGCTCTCCACTTGAAGAATAATAAATTAAAATAAATACCGTCAACTCTTGCCTATAATTATAATGTCGAGTGATCGGGAATTCCTATTCACCTCCATTAGAATTATAGGCAAAGTTTACGGAATGAAAATGCGATTGCGTAAATGTTAACATATATGTAATTAATTCATTTGGTATTAATATGAAACCTAGATGTTCGACTCATTTGTGTCTGATAAATTGTGTTTTATTAATTATATCTAAACATTGATAACAGAAGAGTTATATATAACGTTTCAAGGTTCTTAATGGTCGGATAATATGTTTTATTAGTTATAAACTAGTTTTTTAAATTTCGGTCTTTTACTTTAAAACATATTATATGGACTTTGTCTAATAGAGTTAGACACTTTTACCTAGTAATTGATATGAATTTATAATCTGAAAGCTAAAAAGCTGCCATTGACGCTTATAGATTGGAAAAAAAATTTTCATAAGGTCTTACTCTGGTGAAAACGATCAAAAAAAAGGAATTTTAAGTCAAATCATTGTTAGCGAGGTCGTATAAAGCGGTAACAATATCAGAAGTTCAGATAAAGAACCTTAAATTACTAAAAGACTTATGGCAATTTTGATATTTCAAAGTTAAATTAAATTGGACCAATCATAATTTAGATCTATTTCGATTATGATGACAAATTAAAAAAAAACTTAGACTCAGGGGAAATCAGTTTTTTCATTTAATTTGATGAAATTTTTTTCTGTGCGTTCGGTTGGTGCATTAAAAAGTTCAAAAAAAGGGGTTTAGTCACGCGAACCCGTTGTTCAATAGATATACTTAAACATTCATTCTTTTAAAGAGCGAAGATGCAAAAAATCAAAAGCCAAGAGGATCCATTGAGCTATTAAATTCAATAATTTCTCCATCCGAAGAAGACTCGACTACATTTACGATAAACACTCCTGATAACGAAATTTTCAAACTAAGAGGTACGTTCTTTAAATAAACTTTATTTTGAAAAATTTTTAAAATCAAATGTAATTAGCTCAAGATGCAAAAGAGAGACAACATTGGGTTAACATATTACGTTTAGTTTCACATTCAAAATCAGATAAAGAATTTAAAATCTATCTAAGCGATAAGCCCGATTCGAGTTTATTTAATTGAGCTTAAAAAACGAAACAAATCTATCTGATGAACAAACTCAATCGTCATCGTCTGAACAAGCAATTTCAAAGTAATTTAAACCAACTAATAACCTCAAAAAAAGAAATATTCTAATTATTTAATACAAGCAATGGGGATCTAATCAGGGAAATTTATAGTTTAATTAAAACAAGTCACGAAGAATTCGAAAAATCAATTAATGTAATTATAAATTAATCAAACATTATGTTTTGTGCAACACCTGATCGAGATCCTGATTGGCTACGAAATAAACGGTCCTTTAAAACTAGAAAACCCACTTTTGATTTTTAACTACAAAGCTCAGCAGGTCTTTCTGACTGGTATCATTAAAAATGGATATTAGGGTATCATTTTGTAGCATTAGACTCAAGCTGTTTAATTATCAATTAATTGAATTCTCAGTTTTGATTTCTCAGGTCTCAAGGAATCTGCGGAAAACCGCGAAATTTACCGGATGTTTTCCACTATTGCATGTTAGAAAATAATCTGATTTCCGCGGTTTCTTGCGGATTTTACCGGAATAAATTCCTCTAAAAAGGTAGAAATCTACATCTAAAGATATATTTCAATGAGATCTATTGATTGGTATTATAAAAGTTCACTCAGATCACTTTTTTCTTGAAATAAATAAAAATCGGACCAAAAAGACTCGTCGGGCGTTTTAGATAAATCTTTTTTTACTCGGAAAAATTTTAGATTTTATCTATAAAAACATAAAAACTTGATTTTTTTAGTCTTGAGTAGTAGGTCTAGTTTACAAACTTTTTGAAAATTAATATATTCTCTGAAAATAGCTTGGAAACCCATGAAAACGACTCAGAAAGACTCCCCGGACTTTCTAGTGTTAAGATTGCTTTGTACTGATCGGTCGGGTGTTGCATACGAGCTTTTGTTTTTAATAAAAAATATCCACTTAACGTAAAGGCGCGATTTTTGCGACATGTCGTTAAAATCGAATTTCGAATTTAACGACATGAAAGACTTGATTTTAGCAATCGAAATTTACTCGAAATTTACTCGAAAGAAACGGTGACGCTAAAAGCGATTACACAGGTACATGTCCAAAAAAACACCTTGTAAATCCTGATGATGAACTCACTGAAGATGAGAATGACTCAAAACAAAATGAAGAATTAGACAACAAAAAACATGAAATTTTTTAATTTTTTTCGAATCTTACAGATGGTATTGATCTTAGTAAAATAAGCATTCCAATTTATTTGTTCGACAAACGATCATTACTCGAAGTCTATGCAGATGTCATGTCCCATGCAGATCATTTAATAAAGTAAGTCGAACAAAAGTTCTTCAATCGGAGGTTAAAGTTTAACATTTTTAAATGTAGAGTTTCAGATGAAAAAAGTCCTGAAGACATATTTACAGTTCTAGTCAAATGGTTTTTGGGATCGTTTCATTTGATAAAAAAACAAAATTTATTTAAAAAACCGTTCAATCCAATCTTGGGTGAAGTGTTTAGTTGTTCATGGAAAGTTAACGACGAAACAAACACTGTACATGTTGTTAGTATTATTGCAGGACAAGTTTCTCATCATCCACCAAGTAAATTATTTTATTGGAAATTTTTTCAGATGTTAACTTTTTTTGTTCAGTCTCTGCTTTTTATATGGAGTCTAAATCGAAAAAAATAAAACTTAACGCAAACATTTTGACAAAATCAGTGCACTCAGGTACGTCAATAAGCATTCAACTAATAGGAGAAAGTAAGTTAACAATAATAGTTTTTTTCATCGAATAAATTTTGTCCATAAAGTGGTGTTAAAGCTTGAAAAGTATAATGAAGAATATCATAAATATAAACCAAGTATTTGCTGAAATAAAAAATAAAACCGATGAGGTTGTGTGTAGAGTTAAAGGTGAATGGGACGGTAAATTAGATTACATTTCAGGCGATGAGTCTACAAAAGTTGTTAAAACAGTTGATTCTTCCAGTATGAAGCCGTTGTTAAAACGAGTACGTCCGATTAATTTACAAGAAGAGAATGAGTCTCGTCGAGTGTGGGAAGATGTTGTTGAATCATTGAATATTAACGATTATGAAACAGCTCAAAGTTCTAAACATTTAATCGAAAAACAACAACGTGTTACCGAAAAGTTAAGAAAAGAAAAAAATTTTGGATTTTTATCAAAAAATTTTTACAAAACAAAAAGTGAAAAACATTCGTCTAGTTATTTAAATACCAAGTCAAATAGTTTAAATGAAACGATAAACAGTAGTGGTGATGAAATTTCATTTACATGGTGGCACAAGAATTGGTCCAATTAAAAATAAAGCACCAAATTCAAGTCATTTTCATGTTTTTATTTTTTAAGTCTATTTATTTATTTATAAACAAACACATTTTAATCTAAAATAAAATTTTAACTATAAACCTTTGAAATACTTCTCTTTCACTTTTTACATACAAACTCACGGTTGGAAAAAGTTAAAATTTAAGACCATATCTAAAGTTAAAACGGGAGGTCTAGTCGGTTCACATAATATGCGAACATATCTTGTTCTCTGTTCTTGGTTTGGTGAAAAATTCGCAACATAAATTTAATCAAATTTACAGTCTCTATTTTTGAAATTTTGTAAATCTCTTTTAAAAGTCTTCCTGTAAATATTTTGGAAAAATAAAATTGCAGCATTGTTCAGCAAAATTTGATACATCTCTTGGTAAAGTCCGCTAAAATTCTGCAAAACAGCATCTTACTTCCAGCGCCCCTCTCCTTACATCAGCAAGTTCAAAAGCCAAGGAAGAAATGAGAAGATATCATCGAAGAATGCTTGATATTATTGGTATTATCACAGAAAAAGTAGAGAAAAATTATTAGTAGTAGTAGTAGTAGTAGTAGTAAAAAATAACTGCGACCCGACTAAGTCGAGTTAAGCCGGAGGCTGTGGCAGTTCTTTGCATTAGCACCATTCGACCGTTCATTTGTTCTAAACCAAACATCAAGTTTCGTTTTGAATGAATTTAATGAAGTTGTGTCCACAACATTCTTCGGTAAACTGTTCCAATCATTGACCACTCTGTTTGTAATGTAGTTGTATCGTATTGGGCAGTTTTTGATAAGCTCTCTTGAAACCACTTTGGAGTGATCCCTTAAATTATAATTATTCTTTTCTGAACTATACCTGATACCATTCATTAAGTTGACAGCTTCTAACTCATTAACGATCTTGTAAAATTGAATCAAATCGCCTCTTCTTCTTCTTGTTTCAAGTGACATAAGATCCATCCTTGCTAACCGTCTTCGTATTCAATTTTTTTATTGGACCTTTTCCAATTGCTTCTTCTAACCCTCATAATATGGACTACAGACGCTAATACCGTATTCTATTAGCGGTCTCACTAATGGCAGGTAAAGGAGCTTAACTAAATTTACATCAAAGTACCCAAAATTCTTCCATATCATACCCAGTATCTTTACAATCTTAAACCGATCGAACAAATTATAGATCAATTTCCGTCAAATTGAAGAAGATACCCACTGACGAGTAAATTAAATAAAGTATCGGATAAAAGCAAAGCCAATGTCGCATTAGAATCACAAAAATTAGAAAACAAAAGCTTACGAGAACAGCTTTGTCAAAAAATACCTTTGAACTCTACGAAATGGAACTTCGGACATTTATACAACTCGACTTAATCCAGAAAAACAAATCCTCCGAGAACCACGAAGAAAAAAGGATGGTATTCCCGATGAATAAACTATAAATACCAAATTTCACATTTAGAATAGGCTTACCGATCATCTTCGATGATATCTTCTCATTTCTTCATTGGCTTTTGAACTTGCTGATAGGGTTGGTCGACCGGTTTTTATCGTAAAACCGGTTAATTTTAATTTATGGTTTCATGGAACGGTAGAATCCTTATAAATAACATACAAGTTGTTGTAAATAAAATTTCCTAAATTTTGGTACCCTCAAAGTTGAATTGTAAAATTATTTTCATTGATTACAAAGAATTCGGTTAAAAAAACCGATTCTGAAATCGGTCAGATTAAAATATAAGGCTCAATTAGAAGTACAAATGCATAACCTACATACCAAAATATAGAGAATTTAATTTCCTATAATCTGGTATGTGATTTAGAAGGATTAGACCATCATATGAAGCCATAAATTAAATAAAACAACTTTTTAAAGAAAACCGGCCGACCAACCCTACTTGATGATGTAAGGAGAGGGGCGCTGGAAGTAAGATGCTGTTTTGCAGAATTTTAGCGGACTTTACCAAGAGATGTAGCAAATTTTGCTGAACAATGCTGCAATTTTATTTTTCCAAAATATTTACAGGAAGACTTTAATAAGAGATTTACAAAATTTCAAAAATAGAGATTAAAATTTTTAAGTTGCCATAAAAATCTAATGTGAACAAGTGAACAATTTTGGTAATCAGAATCACGTGTAGAAGAGACCGGATCTCATTTTCTTGTCGTCAGTAATGCGAAAATTTAGTTCTGCAAATTTAAATTGCCGACGAGAAATTTTTTTTTAAAAGCTGGTTCGACTTTTAGTGTCCAAAATAAGCTACGTCTACGAAACGAAATTTATTTTATTTTTAAAATTAAGTTATATATTTAATTTAATTAAGCTTGATTTTGAATTTTCAAGATTTCTTCAAAACAAAAAAGCAAGACACTTTCAATCTTCAAAAAATGAAAAATCTAAAAATTTATATAAGTCTAATTTTTCTAATATCAACATTATGTTCAGCTCAAGAGTCTAAGTTAAATGAAACCACGTCAATTGAAGATGAACCTCGAATAGAGCCATCAAAAAGAGACAAGGCACCTAAACCAAAAAAGCCAAAAATCGACAAGAGGTTAATAGAATACAACTTGTTTATAACAAAATTAAACGAATCTCTTAAAAATCTTCCAAATGATTCAATTGCTGATAAGAAAGAAATTTTTAATAAAATAAAAGAGACCATTGGCAAAGGTGACATGGTTATTTTGTTTGACTGTAAACGTCCTAGTTTTTACGATGCTGACAACAAGATAACTAAAGTTAACCCTAAAGTTATAAGCATGTTCAAAAATACTGATAATTGTTCGGAAAAGAGTGATAATTTGTGGCATTTTCACGGTGATGTAAACCTAATATCAACGATTAGTCTTAAATCAAAAAATTTGTCTAATGCTGTATTGCCTTTTGAAAGGATAATGTCTTTTACAAAAGATTTGGGTCTTTGCGATCATTTCATGAAATTTATGAAACATCCGGGATATTTATCAAAAAATTTTAAAAAACCATCACAATGTTTAGACAAAAAGTCTCCTGCAAAAAACGATGATACATCTAAAAGTAATCTACCAGCCAAACCTGAAGCGCCAAAATTTGGTTTTCACCCTCAAATGCAACAAATGCACCACTTTCAACATTTTCAACAGCAACAATTTAACCCATGGGCTCGATTTCAACAATTTCAACAATTTAACTGTAGACCAGGTGGTGGGTGAGGAAAGTAAATCCCTTGGAAGAAAGCCAAGGTGTTTTGACAAAATTTAATCTTAACATCTACTAATATTTTTAATTGGTATTAATGAAACTATTTCATGAAATTTAATTAAATGAAATAAGTCGATCAAGTTAAGGTTAATTTTTTGTTTTTTTTTTAATTGATTATTAAGTTAAATTTTCTTATAATAAAAAAATGAAGCTCTTTTTTATACTCGTTCCTTGTGAAATTCTATTTTCCATGAAGAGATTTTGGTCTCTTGATTATTTAGTGCAAAATTTAATAAAAAAATCTAAAAAATTTTAATGGAAAATAAAATTACAATTTAAAAAAAAATGTTTTATGAAAAAAAATCCGAAATTTGTCACTAGGACTACATCTTTTGTTAAATGGGTCTGCTGTAAAACAAGTTCCTGCGCCCGTTCCCAGGCTCCTATACGTTGTGATGGACAAAGCTAGCGGCACCCCAATAAGACAAGATTCGAACGCGATCCGTAGACCCACGTACCCGTAATACACCACATATTGAACGATGTCAGAATGACAGCAACATCGCCGCCCTCCCATTTTCTCATCCCGGCTTGGGACCGGCCGAAGGCATGGTTACGGCTATATTTTTAAAATATCGTTAATTTTCGATATTTTACGTTAAATGACATTTTCTAGAAACAGTCATTTCAAGTCATTTATTGTGAAATTTAGTGATTTAACGTAATTTTACGTAAAATGTGGCTAATTCATGCTACCGTAGCAGCACTGTATATTTAAAAAATAAATAAATACAGTGGTGATTTGATAGGAGGATTTTACTAAAATTTATGTAAATTACCGTAAATTATTGAATTTTTACCAAAAATTACGTAAAATACCGTAAAATCACAAAAGTAAAAAATTCGGATTTTACCATATTTATCGATATTTCAGGTAAATATACGATAGTTTTTGGAAATTTTGGTAAAAATAAAAAATGCCAGTCATTTTTTCAGTCAAATTTTTTGGGAGTCCAAGTACGAGGTCTCAAAAAATCGAGTTTTGGAAACTAAATGTTTCAAACTATTGATTTACGTCTCTTTTTTGGTTTTAGAGGGAAATATTATCGACATCAACAAAACCGCTCAGATAATAGACATCTTTCGAAATTTATCAGAAAAAATGACTGGCATTTTTTATTTTTACCAAAATTTCCAAAAATTATCGTAAATTTACCTGAAATATCGATAAATATGGTAAAATCCGAATTTTTTACTTTTGTGATTTTACGGTATTTTACGTTATTTTTGGTAAAAATTCAATAATTTACGGTAATTTACATAAATTTTAGTAAAATCCTCCTATCAAATCACCACTGTAAATACTTATAAAACCAAGTCTTTATTTTTTTTTAAAATTTATGAAATTAAATTTTCAAAGAGCTAAATTTAAATTTTTTTAAGCTTCAAAAAACATCGCGACCAGCTTGGAAATATTTTATTTAAAAGAGGGATTAAAATGCTATTGACGCGCTAAACCGCTTCATAATGCGTCTAGATTGGTGAGTATTGTAATTAATGGATCAAAATTGAAACTGTTCAAACCAGACCCCTCTTGTTTTTAAGAACGGGTCATTTTGATCTGGTGTGCTACTTTTAAAATTTTAATTAAACGCGTCTAATTTTTTATTAAAAAAATTTAAATATCGCGTCAAAACGCGTTCTGACTTTCCGTTTCGACGCATTTTGACACAGAGTCTCAGAAGTCCCAGGTAATCAAATACAAATGATTAATCAAATTTTGACTTTAAAATTATTATTTATTTATTCTGTTATTTTTAAATTTATTTTTACATTTAAAACAAGTTTGTACATGCTTTGATATAGATATTTCAGTTCAAAAATGCACTGAATATGTAATTCCTAGTATATTTAGCGTAAAAATTTGATTTTCAATAAAATGTTTTATGAAAAAAAATCCGAAATCCTAGATCATTTTTCTGATTTATACAACCAAATTGATATCAAAACAGAGAAGAAACTAAAATCGCTTTCTAATGTCAAACGAAAAAACGAACTAAATGAATCAAGAGATAAACTTCTAGCAAATTGCAAAAATATTGAAACACTTTGTTTAGAGAATTTTAAAAATGGAATCAAAGAAAAAAAAATATGTTTCCAAATAAATGTGTAGACAATCAAAAGTTGTTTGATAATCCCATTGGCTTATTGGTGATATCAAATCCAAAATTGGCACCAGATTTAAAAAATATATTTAAAAAGTTTGTATTTTTATGTCTTAAAGACTCAGACTTTGACTATCGGATCCTTCGAGTGTTAAAGACTGATACAAAGAAACTTGTCCCAAAAAATTTGAATCTAAAGTTTTTCTTTTTGAAGGAATAATCCAAATACAATCAAGATGGACATACTGGAAGCTCTTCTTAGAGAAAAAAAAGTACATAATTCAACAATCGATTTGTCAAACAGAGAAGAAAATACATTCGAAAGCAATTATTTTTGGTTTTCATTCAATGAAAAAATCGATTCAAGTGATGTAGTTTTTATGCACAATTTAATTAATACGGAGTCAGTAGAGAGCTTAGCGTTGCATTCCAACCAAACTGATAATTTTCCTAGAGAAATTATTTCCAAGTTTATCAATATAACCGAAGCGATAATTGAATTTGAGTACTCAGGTTCATTGGAAAATGATTTTTTTGATGGGTTAAAAAAACTAACAACTCTCTGTCTAAAACTTTTTGTTGATAGTTTGGACATTAATTTTTTCAAATGTTTAAAAAATTTGGTCAATTTATACCTAGAAAGTGGCTATATATTATCACTTGAAGGATCTTGTTTCAGTTGTTTGAACAATCTAAAAAAACTCAAAATCACAGGATTTAAGTTAAACCAAAGAGTATTTGATGGTCTCACAAACTTAATTGAATTAGAATTCCAACTAAATGGACAAGTAAGTTTTTCAAGTGTCGATCCGATTTGTTCTCTTAAAAAGCGTGGTTTATTGGACGGAAAATTTGATCCTTTAGTTTTTAGTCCATTAGTAAATTTGAAAATTTTGATTATTGGAAGGGAGCTCGAAAATTTTGACTTTTTAAGTCATTTACCAGATTTGGAATGTTTAACCCTATTTAGTAAAATAGAAGGAGACGAACTGAACAAGATTAAAATAACGAGTCTAAAGGTTTTAAAAGTCGGATGCCGGAATTTGATTAAATTTGGAAAAAATTTTCAAAATCTAAAACTCCTAAAAATTTTTGAAGTTGATAAAATCAAAGAAATTGATTGTTTTGAAAATTTAAAAAATTTAAAAATTTTGAGTATTACTAACAAAATGGACTCTTGTTTAGAGCCATTTAGTACCACTGGGATCAAAGACTTGGTTTATTTTCAATTATCAGTACAATTATCAGTATTAAACGTTGATAATAATTATTTTACGGAGTTGCGTAATAATCAGAATGTTTTTGAAAAATTGTTCAACTCAACGCCAAAAATTTATTATAAAAAAATATTGGGTAGAAGAGCACCTTTTCACGAGCTTTTTCTTGAAGTAAAATTTTATCAAATTTAATCTAAATGAGACTAATTTTTAATTTTTTTAAAAAGATCAAAACGTGTTCATCTGTTTTGGATTATATTTGTAATGATCTAGATTTAATGTCACAAACTAAAGATTCTATACGAAAAAATTTTTACTTTATAAATTCGGAAAAATGCATTGAGATTAAAAATCAAGAGGATTTATTTAATGAAGATCATTTATCTTCAGAAGATGACACAGAGGAAGAATCTGACTAAAGAATTTTTTTACAAATAAATCAAATTACAATTTGGAATGACTTTTTTTAAAATAAATTTATCAAAAATATATTAATTTTAAGTTTTTACAAGGATTTTAGGTTATTCGGTTTTATTGAATTTTTGAAATCGTTTATCTTCAAGTTTTTAGATCGAAGACCATAAAAATTCATCCAAGACTATTAAACTACGGTAAAGACAAACCATATAAACACACTTAAACGTTTAGCATTTTGAACACTTTGACAGTAAGGGTCCACATTCCTAACATGCATGCAAATCTTCTTAACATACATTAAAATCTTTTTACCATACATAAATTTTTTCACAGCATACATACTTGATTAACATACATATTTGCTGAATAACATACTAAATGCTTACAAACATACGTTAATTTTTAACTGATCCTCGTACTGGAAATATTTCTCCTGGAGCTTCCAGTATCGAAGCTACATGTTCTACTGGAGATTCAAGTATCTGAGCAACTAGTACAGGAGCTAAATCTTTTGGTGCTTCCAGTACCTGAATTTTTTAACGGAAAAATTGCTATGTAATCAATGAAAATAATTTTACAATTCAACTTTAAGGGTACCAAAATTTAGGAAATTTTATTTCCTAAAACTTGTATGTTTTTTAAAAGAATTCGGCCGTTCCATGAAACCATAAATTAAGATTAACCGGTTTTACGATAAAAACCGGTCGACCAACCCTAAAAATAATTGCTACGCTGTCGCGTTAAGTCTGGTTCTATCCAGACCATAAGCAATGTTTTAGTCTTTCAAAAGTTTGTCTAAATTAGTCTTAAAAATGTTAGGAGCTACAAAAAAGTTAGGAGCTACATGTACTGCAGCTCCAAACTTTTTTGCAAAATTGCACCTATGGGAAAGCTTAAAACTGAAATTTGAGCTTCTCTTGCATTTTTGAATAGTAGAGCTACTTATATCATATTTTTAAATCTTTCTACCTTTTTTTTAAAAATATTTTAGGGCAAACTTTGTGTGCAAATGCAGTAAAGCTCTTTAGGCTAGATTAAATCTATTTTTACTCGATTTATTAATAAAATTTTATAGTCTGTACTCTTAAATTTGTATATTCATTAGCCATACCGTAAAACCTTGCAAACTACCCCGGGGTTAAAGGCTGTAAATAGACGACTTACCAAACTTTTACAGTAACGTGGCTAATCAGTATTTTTATTTTTAAAATCAGTTGTAAAAAACTTTTGTTAATTTAGTACCCCACAATTTTTTATTGAGAAGCCCATGGGGTAGTTTGCAAGGTTTTACGGTAAGTATGTTTATCAGACTTGTGTATGTTTTTCAGAAATTTGTATGTTAAAAGGGTAATGTATGCTGAGAATAAAACGATGTATGCTGAAAAGATTTTAATGTATGTTGAGAAGATTTTTATGTATGTTAAAACAACAATAAATAATGTATGTTAAAACGTAATTGCTTCGTGACACTTCAAAAACATCCTCATCAAAAGAAGTCTTGAAACTTGTTTAAATCGCCATACCAAATCAGACAGGCCATACCAAACAGCAGTTAGTCAATTAGCGAGAAAATTGTAACGGTATGGCCTTTTCTTTTTTATCTCACGCCACAATCACCTATTGCGCTTTCTTCTCATATTGATTGTAGTAGTTAGCGGTATGGCCTCATTAGCGCTGTAAATGTTTAATTGACCAAAATATTTAATTTAAAATTTACCTTGAAATATTTTTCCGGAGAGACACTTAAGGACGTGAGATAAAAAAGAAGGGATCACACCATTACAACTTTCATCAAATTTCAAGAAATTAAAAAATCGCTTTCCTTGATCATTTATGTTTAACACATTGATAGGTTTGTTTTATTTTTAAAATGATTATCTGAATTAAACGTAAACCAGGTAATCTCCAAGGCATAATTAACAGTTATCTTAAAAAACTCGAACCTTGGCTAGTAAAATGGAAAATGTTTGTTTCACCTGAAAAATCATCATACGTTATCTTTATTAGGAAAAAAAACAAGCCCAAGCTGAGTCTAAGTCTTTTCAACGGCCACCTACCACTTGCCCACTCGATCAAATTTCTTGGAATAATCTTTGATGAAAGGCTTTCTTTTAAGAAATACGTGGAAGAAATTAAAGAAAAATGTAACACCAGCATGGGGTACTTGAAAAAAAAATTCCCAACACGAGCCCTATTTAGAAATTTTTACATGCCTAGACCGCCTCCCCCTGTCAAAAAACCTTTTTCCAATTAAGATTACGCTCGCTCGCTGATCTTCCTCCACTATCTCAACGAAAGTTGAGGCTAAATTATCAAATTTGCCACCGAATCTTTACCAAACACTCGAGTTTATCTTTTTAATATTAGGCAACAAAGCAAGAGAGGCGTAGTCAGAAACTTTTGGGTAGTGCCGCGAACCTCTGGATATGGGAACCCCTTCTTTCATAAAATCTTCAAAAAATTCCAATAAAAATCAAAAGAAAGGGAAAGAAGAGCAGTAGAGGAGGAGTGAAAGAGTTTTAAATGATTAATGAACTATTTTAAATGAAATTTTTTATTTTTGCTATCAAACATCCCCCCCCCCCTTAATTTTTGAACTTTTTTTACATTTTAAAAATTTATAATACACGTAAAAAAAGCTATCAGAAAAGCTTTTTTGACAGGCAAAATATACCCCGCACCCCGGCCTCGTGTGGCAAAATTTCTAAAATGTTACCCAATGACACCAGGCTAAATTTGATTAAAATTCTGAAAAAAAGCTGGGGTCTGTCCCACTAGAAGAATTACATCTCCTAGCCCTTAACTTTCTAAAAATTTACCGATTAGACAGTCGAATTTTTAATCTCAACGAGAGGTACATTAAGAATGGGCTTCAAAATTCAATTCCACTCCTGGTCAGATTAGTGAAAGAGTACTAATCATTCTCAGGACCAAGAGAAATCACCAACCTTGCAACCCCATTGTGCAGCTTATATCTAACCATCGATGAATTCTTCTATCATTCATAAACATAAATACATTATCATGTCTCTTTATTTTTCTTTTTTTTATTGACTCATTTTTTTATTACTTTTGTTCAAAATAACTTTATTTTTTTTTTTTTAAATTTTAAATTTCATTTCCTGAAGGAGCTCTGGCTCGATCAGGTTTCACTAAATAAATATAAAGACGTTTTTTATGCTTAGGTTAATTTATCTTCTTTCAATAAGCATTCGTTATGTGTTAATGAAGGTTTTTTCAATCTAAGTAAGCCACTTCAGTTTTGATCAGTAATATTATCCCGATTTTTTTAAACAGCTACGTTAACCTTTGACAGATATTTTGCAGGATCAACAAAAGATTCCCGAGTCGTCTCGATTTTTTTTCTTGTATCTCTCGTTCAAAAATTTATGTCCGGTCCATTTGAGAGTAGTGTTGCAAGACTGTCTGGTTGCCGACAAACACAATTTTATTGAAAAGGCAACTTTCAAGAAAATCTTTTTATATTCCTCCCTGTTTTTTTAAATCGAACCCAACATCCAGTTGAGAGAATATTAAACGCACAATAACAATACGTTAGCAACTTATGAATTCCAAATCAGTATAGCGACATCCATTTGGCGAACAATAAAAATCTTAGCTAGCTTTTTAAAAATTATAAAAGACTTAAGGATTACTCGCAACTTTCTCAATGTCAAATGACAATACAAAATTCTTGAAAATTTATTGAATTTTTTCAATTGGGTAATAACTTATGGTTTGACTTGAGATTCCAATAAATTTTACACCATTTGCATAACCTAAGTGAAAGCTTTTTAGCTTCTCTAAGTCATTGATGTAGATAGCAAATAATTTTATGTTTATAACATGAATTTCTAGCAAAAGCAGAGTTTAAAAAAAACGTGAGTCGCTTTAACTTAATTTTCTCTGGAAAAGAAAAGAATTGTTATATAACATAAATAATGTTAAGATAGTTTTTAAACACAGACATTTCAAGCTAAAATCAAATGATTAAATATATGAGTGTACCCCATAATAGAAAATAAAATTAATTTTGAATTATTAAAAAAATAAAAAAAGTTGAAATTTTACTTGGAAAAATTGCAAAAGTGTAACAAAAAACTTAATTAAAAAATACCAAATTATCTTTATGGGAAAAGTTCACATAATCAATTTCGAGGTATTTTGAAAGTCTTTTAAATTTATTAAATAATTTTAGATAAAATGAATTTTTAGTTTAATTAAATAAAATGGATGCAGCAACTAAAATAATCGTCAAAGATAACAACTACGATAAAAATGTAAAATATTCCTATCCAGCAAGACAGCTTATTTCAAGTAGTTGTGGAGCACTTGTAACTGCTTTACTTATGACACCATTGGACGTTGTTAAAATTCGTCTTCAATCACAAAACCACATGAAACACAAAGGCGATTGTTTTGTTTACCGTAATGGCTTAATGGATCATCTTTGCACTTGCTTCAATGGACCGGATAGTTGGTATAATCGAAAAATACCCGGTGGTCGTTACCATGGTACTTTCGATGCCATGATGAAAATTGCCAAAGTCGAAGGTGTGACATCACTTTGGAGTGGACTACCCCCTACGCTTTTCATGTCTTTACCACAAGTTGTTTTATATTTTACGACTTATGAAGAAGCTAAACATATTTTAGGATATCATGAAATCACTAACCCGAATCCTTTACTTCCAATTATAAGTGGTGGATTAGCGCGAACGTTCGCCGTCACTGCTGTAAGTCCTCTTGAATTAATTCGAACAAAAATTCAATCAGAAAAACTTAAATACAAAGATTTGGTTGACATTGTAAAATTTTCTATCAAAGACCAAGGAATTGGATCCATGTACAGAGGATGGGTTTCTACGGTTCTTCGTGATGTTCCATTTTCAATGATCTATTGGTTCAATTACGAATCACTCAAAACATTTTTATTAAAAAAACAACGAAATCAAACATTGAATAGTTTGAGTGTTTTTTTTTGTGGTGCAACTGCAGGCTCAATAGCCGCATTTGTAACATGTCCATTAGACGTTGTTAAAACTTTTAGACAAATTCAACTAGGCGAAAAAGATGTGCATAAAAATTCACGTAAAACTTGGTCAATAATACGTCAAATTTATCGAACCAAAGGTGTCGAAGGTCTTTTTGCAGGTGTTACACCTCGAGTGACCAAAGTAGCGTTATCGTGCGCAATTATGATTACAACATTTGAGTATTTTAAAAAATTATTTGATGCTCAATAAGGTTAATGGAAATAATGTTAATGTTAATTGTTATTTAAAATAAACAAGTCATTATGGTTTGTTGTTGGAATCAATTAAGATTTGAAAATAATTGTTTTTTAGTACCAAATATTTTAACGAAAATAAATGTACATAATTTTTTGAATCAAAGACTAATTTTATTTTGTTGACCATACGCTGGTTATTGCTATAAAACTGACCAACACTTTTCCGTTCAATAAAAGGTCGACAAACTTCCTGAGACCGATAATCTTGTTCATCATTTTGTGCTTTTTCTTGTGGAACTCGTAGCTAAGCTCTCGGATCTTCAGTCCTGTAACTCGAAGCTGAAAATCGGTATCCGGTAACTACTGGACCTTGAGTTCGGAGGCAATACTTTCAAGTTTCTTTTGATGTTATGCTTTGAAGATGAACAAAAATGCCAGTCTCCGGAAGTTGGCAGAACTTTTTTTTAACGGAAAAGTGGTGGTCCGTGTTTTAGCAATAACACATATAATTGTCTTTTAAAATTCTTTAGAAATTATGACAAAGAGTTCTAAGATTTTCAGTTTTTGGGACTAGTAGAGTTCATATGACGAAACGGAATTCTTACAGTGCGAGTGATGCCAAATCGAATTTTATCTCTATTATTCACTCTCTAAATCAGCCCCTTTGAATCTATCAAAAGATGATAAAAAATGAATTCATTATTCAACTTTGGTCACTATTGAATTTTGCGTTAGCCACAAAAAATGCTTCAAATTATTGGTTGAAAAAAAAATTTACAAATCAGAAAATTTTGTACCAACTGTAATTTTCAGATTTCGAGCAAATACGGCTGTCTGCATTAAATGATAGCCTTTTAATAAGCTCAAGTATCAGGGCTTACATTACAAAACTGAAAAGATACACGAAGCAGAGCTTTATATGCGAGTAACGAGACGTTAACCTTTGTATTTTTTGGGATTCGTCGGTTTTGATTTACAATTGTCGATTTACAATTGTCGACAATCTAAGGAAAATTTTGATGAAAAAACATTTAGCTTAATTTTTCGGCCTTTCAAACCAAATATATGAAGACACTACTTTTTCAACAACCGTATTTCCCTGCTTATAAGCGCTCCCTAAACCCCATCCTTTTTTAGACAAACGATCATTCAGTCACTTATACTTTTGTGATCTTCAGGTAAAGCGCATTGAGTTCTATCAGAGTAATCCAAATGAACCCAAAAATCTAATCGAATCATTATTATTTTTCGATCAAAGTGTCAATTTTGGGGCACTTATCAGCAAGGAAATACGGTAACTTTTTGTATTACTGAAGCTTGAACAGTCAGGGAAGGCATGGCCCTGGCTTTTTCAAAGCTTGAGCAAACAGGGAAGGCATGGCCCGGGCTTTTTCAAAGCTTGAGCAGACAGGAAAGGCATGGCCCTGGCTTTTTCAAAGCTTGAGCAGACAGGGAAGGCATGGCCCGGGCTTTTTCAAAGCTTGAGCAAACAGGGAAGGCATGGCCCGGGCTTTTTCAAAGCTTGAGCAGACAGGAAAGGCATGGCCCGTGCATTTTCATAACTTGAGCAGTCTAACTCCTTAAAATTAATGTAAGAATTAGACTACATTAGACGATCTTGAACAGTTAAACTTCTTTAAAGCGCTAAGCGAGCTTATCTTGCTTTGGTTTATTAATTATTCTTCAATTTGTAACAACATTATATTTAATTTTTAAAAGTATTGTAAATAAATAATCGATTTAAATTGATTTATTTAATCTAAATATATCATTTCTGAAGAAAAAAGACTCTATTTATATTTAACAATTCATTTGGATAAACTGTGCACAAATAAACATTGAAATAGATAGCAATTCTGACAACTTTCAACTCTAAAAAAGCTACTTTTGTTCGTCCCTGGTACTTATGCAGCTAGACTGGTTAAAAATAAAACATCTACGAAATATAAATCTATGAAAATAATTGATTAATGAAATGATATTACTAACTAATTACTATGAAAATGTTAAGTTAGAAGCGAATTTTTCACACATGAATTAATTGATAGATTTTTTTTTAAAAATACATGTATATTTTTTTTGTGTATGTATAGTCTATTGACGATTTACGTCCAGAATTTTTTTAATAACAGTTCAGTATTTGTTTTTTATTCGTGTGTATGTCTGCTTAATATGCTCGTCACGCACCGCTCGTTCCTCGCAAATAAGTTAACATGTTTAAAAAATGTTTAAACACGTGTTTAAAGTGTACGTTTAAACACCTGGCTACGCCACTGATCATTACCATATCTATTTGATATTAAACAGGTAGACTAAGGCGTTACAATAAGTATTTTTTTGTTGATGGTCTAGTTTTGGTTTATTTCAGTGGAGAATATTTCAGTGTGGAGCATTAAAATTAAAAATATTTTGGAATCAATCAATCTGAATTTGTTAAAAAAGACAAATAAATTTTTTTCCTTACAGGTCAGAAATTAAGTTGAGCAGAAATGGTCTTTTGAATACAGCAGGCTAAAGGATCTACAATTTGTCTTTTTGCACTTGGCATTAAAATTAACCGTATCAAATGTATCATAGCGTTTTCGCATTATAACTGAATATATTTGAAACATTTCAGGTTTATCATGACGAAGGACTTTCGAAATTAATTAAATGATAATGAGATAATGGAAAAATGTTCAAGAATAATTGTAATCTTGGATTTGTTGGGTCGTAGATTCCCAATACATGAGATTGGCTTGACCCATTTCATAGCTTTGAGAAATGGACATTCGGCAAGACCGGAGTTAGATGTCAAATTTCATAAGAATTAAGTTATGGGACATTCAATTGAAATGCCGGTTTATATGCCAACAAAAGATTTTATAGTCAAATGTATGGTTATCAACGAAAATAAAATTTAAATTCTTACGAATCTCTAAAAAATGAACTAAAATTTGCTTTTTTCTCCGATTTTTTACTCGGAATTTTTTTTTCTGTACGTAATATAGCCGAGTGGTTTGCGAGCTAGTTTTGCAAGCAGAGGGTCGGAAGATCAATCCCCGCAAGGGGAGAAAATTTCTAACTGTTTCTGTATTACGGGGCGATGTGTTTGATGGGAATGGTAGCTCAGTTGGTATCGTCGGTTGATCAATGCTCCACGAAAGTGTCAGTTCGAATCCTGCTCGGGTCAAATTTGTTTCAAAGAAGCAAAGAAACTAGCAAAAGCATTTAATGCCATTGGTGTAAAATCGAGTAAAACACCGAAGCCTTAGCTCTTAAATAATTTCAATTCACAGGTACAATACTTTGTATGTGCCTCTAACTGTGCTAACATTATTTAATTAAATAAAGAACTTATAACTTATATATCCTTTTAGAATCTTCAAAATTTTATTCTCTATCGGATTATGTGATCACTTCACTGTAACAATTTTTCTAATTGTATAACAGCTTATGGCTTTCTTAAGGCGGCCTACTTTCAGACCCCTCCAGTCTAAATTTAATTTTTTGGACCCCTCCTAAAAATTTGGTTAACCATAGGTTTTAGTACATGGAGAATCTAAAAATGAGGTTGAAAACTCAAAATTAAGATAATGTGGAAGTTTTGCATTGTGGGTACTATAAGAGTAGGTGAAGCATGTCAGTACATCAAAATTTTACATTTTTATTTTGCATTTTTGATGTTAACGATAATTCATATTCAATTTTACATAATCAATTTTTTGTTCTCTAAAAAGTGAATTAAAGGAGAATTTGGATTAAAATTAAAAATAATAAAATCCAAGTTAACAAATAAATCAGTCTCGTTTTATTGAAACTGATTTTAGAAAAAATTGAAAATTTGAAACAATTTTAACTTGAAGCTTAAAGTTTGAGAGACTGTTCGTAAAAATTGAGTTAAATTTACTACATGAATGAAATATATTTTAACTGCAGCAAACTTTAAATGAGGTTAATAATTTTTCATATTTTTTTTCAACAATGAACAAAATAACTCATGCTAACTATAGCTATTATAAAAAGCATTCATTGCTTATCAAATATATTTTCCAATATTAAAAACTAGCAACAAATATTAAAGGGACATAGAAAAAATAAAATTACTAGATTTTACTTTATATCCTTTTTAATAGGATTGTCTTTTTTCTATTCATATATTTTTTTGATTTTTATTTTAAATTTTTGTTTTCTCTTTTTGTTTAGAATGAGAGCCAAGTGGCGAAAGAAGCGTATGCGCAGACTTAAACGCAAGAGGAGGAGGATGAGGCAAAGGGCCGGATAGATTAGCTTAAGCGTCTAGATCAAGATAAAAAATGGTGTAGTGAAATCAATTTGACGCAATTTGTTTATTCGAAACAATCAAAGCAAAGACACAAATTTTAATAAATACTCAAAATGGATTTGGTTTAGAATGGGTTCATGGATTTGACTGTGGACTTCAACGAATGGTGTATTCACAAAATCGTTTCAATCAACATTCAAATTTATTAAAATTTGTTTTTTGAATAATTGTTTTAAAATAAAAGGTTTCATCAAATTGATGAGCGAAGCTGAATATCCAAATTTTTTTAATCCACCCCTACCTGTCTAAAAAAAAATGTCTCTTTATATTTATTTTAAAACGTGTTGGGGTCTAAAAAATAATTTTCAATTCAGAAGCTTAATGGAGTATTTCGAATACTAACACGTCATTATAGCATTTTTAAAGAGCTCAATCATGAGTGGTTTTCTTCTTATGAATTATTTACATCCAAGATGGTTGCTGTTAGTTTTAAATTTTTTATCAAAATTAAAGTCGTAAATTCTAGAGTCTATGGAAACCATGCGATTTTTGATGAAAAATAATATTTCTTAAAAATTGTTAAATCTGTAAATTCAAAAGAAAACCACGAGATGAAAACTTCTAAAAAAAGTCTAATAGGTGCGACAATATTGATAAAAAATGGATAAGCATGACTCGTGTTTAGACTTTGGATTCAATTTTAAAAAAACTTATCGCACAACGAATCAAGCATGTTTGAAATTATGTGAGATGTTCACTTGAAAAAAGTCGGACCCCTGTAAAACAAAATGTGCTTTAAAATGAAGCATGCAATGTAAAGTAAATCACTAGCAAAATGATATCCCATTAAGACTCCTACTGATGCTCTTTGGGACATAAAGTACCCTCAAGCACCTTCTATAAAAGCCCGACGCACCCATTACTTTCATTATACCAAAAAAATAGCTCTAAGTGCGATCTACAAAATGTCATGGCTCTTTTTCAATTTGAATTTGAGTGATGAAACATTCTACCAAACCGAAGTTTTATCTAAAAATATAGGACTCCTGTAAAACACGCACACGGGTCCTTTTCTGAAAACATGCACCAAGGTTCAATTTTTAAACGAAGTCATATATGAATAAAATTATTTTTATACATGCTAGAGTAAATCACCAGCCTAAAAATGATGCCCGATCTAGGCTACTAGTGCAGCTGTTTAGGCTTATTCGGCTTTAGGGTCATAAAGGACCCTTAATCACCCAGGACTTTCTATACACCAAAAGATAGCTCTAAAAGAGATCTACAAAATTTTAGGGCTCGTTTTCAATTTATAAAAAGATAAATAAATCACAAAGAAATCCATTAACAAGCATTGTTGAATAAATTAAAAAAAAAATTTGAAATCGTAAATGTTTCCTGGGTTCATGGAAAACGTTTAATTTTTGTTGTTTTGAGAAATGAAATCATCAATATTGGTCCTAGCGTTAAAAGGAGCTTTGTTGAAATATTTTTGAAAATTTTATTAATCACAATTTTAACTTTTTGGCTTTTTTAACTTGAATAAAATCTGCATGCTCTTTAAAAGCAACTTTAACTTCTTTCAAAATTCCATTTAGTCTATCAAAATCATCAGCTGAAACATTCATAAAATCGAACGCAAGTCCAACATTTTTTCGATTTACATCATCTATTTGAGCTATTTTACCATAACGTAAACTAAAATGTGTCAACACTGTTGCACTAGCATTCATTCTTTCACTTATATCCAACGATTCGCTTATAGTCGAATGGGATTTTTTTAACGCTTCATCTTTAAAAGTATCATCAAATGTACATTCATGGATTAACAAATCACAATTTTTTCCTATTACGACTAAATCATCAGTCGGTCGACAATCACCCGAATACACGAGCTTAAAATCTGAGCCATCTTGTTTTAATAACTCTAAACTTATACCATACGATTGATAAATGTGTTTGACTAAAACAGTTTCGATTCGTTTTAAACCAAGAGATTTCAAATCAAATAAACTTGAACTATTTACATTTTCATATAAAAATTTATCATTGAGAACTAAATTTACAAGTTGTGAAAAAGTTTCTTTAAAAATTAATCCATTCCCGTTTAAAAAATTATTGAGACTCTTCGGGTATAACAAATTTAACTTTTCGTATTTTTGATTTAACTTTTTGAAGGCTTCGTACCGCTTTAAAATAAGACCATATAAACCATTGAAATGATCTAAATGATAATGAGAAATATAAACTAGCTTCAACTTTGTCATTTCTTTGAAAAATTTTTGCTCATCGATAAAATATTTGTTAATTTGAGAACATGATCCTTCTCCACAATCTAATAAAATATTGACTTCTGGATTGGTTCTTACTAAAATACCGGACAAATTTCGCGTCGTTGCAGGCAAAGAACTGGCTGTTCCAAGAAAAACCACGTTCGGATAACACGTTTTTTCATTTTGATGAGATTCTTCATTAAAATTTGAAATCTTTTGTCGAAAATTATTCAAAATAATTTCCTCGTCTTCATCAATTCCGTCAATTTTAAACTTTAAATTATTTTCGTAGAAGTTTAAAATTTTTTCTTGGGCTGTTCGATTTTCAATTGAATTCAACAAACTTTGATCAAGTTTCAAGAAAGGTTTAAGTTGAAGAACCATGTTTGATCTTCCTTGTATAACTTTCATCTCTTTTTGAAGTTCTTTTTCTTTGACCATGAATTCGTCTTGAAGACTTTTGAAAGAACTCAATTGACTCGGTAACAATTTAAACATTTTTGGATCGATTAGATTCAATTGAGCTTGGGTCTCGTAAACTTTTAACAAATCTAAATTCGGGTACTTTTCATCTTGGTATAAATGAATACAATCTTTGTTACAATAATTTTTGACCCAGAGTTTATAAGCCTTTGAGTTCAAGACCTCAGAATCAGCCAAATGAACAATCGTAACCATATCATTTTGATTGAAAATTTCATTATTCTTAATAGAATCGATTGATTCAATGTCCGGACAATCGAGAAATAAAATTTTTTTTTCAACACAAAGACTGTAGTCTAGAACATCTTCTGGTTTAATAACAACCCCATCTTTATTGTACTCGACACCAGTTTTTAAATCCCGTATCCAAGGGCCTGGTTTCACATTAAACTTGGCAAGTTTATCCAACATTAAACTCGGTTCAGATTTTTTGATTGTAACAAAATAGGAGCTAAACAAGTTGTTAAAATCGATTTTTTTGATTATTACATTCTCGTCACTGTAGTCGGAATGACCATAATTATGTTGTTTAATTTTAAATCTTTTTTCAAAAAAATATTTTTTGATCGATTTTTTTGAGTTAAAGTCAAAATTTTGACTCGAATGTAAAATAACTGGCTCGACTAAATCTTCTAACTCTTTACTCATACCGTTAAGACCACCAATACAACTCCAATCAAAACGAGTCAAAATTATATTATTAATTTTAGAAGGTCGCAAGTTGTTTGACAAAATTAGTCTTAGTGTTCCTTCACCACAATTGATTAGATACCGATTTGAGTCGAATATTAACATACACGACTTGGGTGTACTTCCAAAACCGTTTGATAGCACAAACAATTTGCTTGAAGTATCGGATTTTTTGGTCATTTTATAAGTTCGGAAGATTTTTACATTAATATTTTTGGTATTAGTGAATATTCTAAATAGATTTATCATGATGAGTATCTAGGGTTTGAACATTTATTTACTTATAGTCTTTCAAAATAATCGTAAAGCTAATTTATTAGCTTTTATGGACCTTGAAGGATTTTTTTTTAATAAGGGTTTGGAGTGGTTTAACAAGAAATTTATTAGTTTTTAAAAAATACAAATTGAACAATAAAACAAATAGTTGAGATAAAATCAATCATAAATAAGTACGGAAACGTTGTTTGTTTGTTTTTTTTTGATTTATGCTTCTTTTGAAGCCATGTGACGCATCAACTGACTGATTAGCTTTTCAGCTTTTTTAACATCTTGAGCATACTCTGTTTTGTATTGATAACACTAAAATTAAAAAAAAAAAAACAATGAAAATTATTAAATTTTGTGACATGAATTTAACTTACCAATTGGTTATTGGAGACTTTGAGGTAGAGACCGTTGTTAGCTTTAAATTTTGTTATGAACCTAAACTAAAAAAAGGGATCTGTGTAAGATTTTATGGTTTTACAGTTAAAAATTTGAGATTAAACAAACCTTCATTGGATCAGAAAAGTAAAGACTTTCGACCGATTTAGAAAATTCTTCCCATGTATTTACGTAGACCATTTTATGTGTTTTACAATGGAATATACAGTAACTAAATGTTTGTTATCGTATTTAATTTTAATATTTCAAAATTAAAGTGAAAAGTGGTGATGTATTTTATTTAAATTTAAAAATTATGAATATTAACTTTTTTGCTTTTTTTATCAAGGTTTACAATTGCAAAATAAAATTTCTTTTTCAACAAGCTTTTTGCATTTGTCCGAATATTGACTTTTACAAATTTGGCTTTTAAATGACTGGTAGAACGGTTTTACAGCCAAAACCAGGCTGACTTAAATGACTTGAAAAACTTTTATCAAGGCAAATTAGTTTTTTACTTATCTTTGGAGGGCAGCATGTTTTTAGGTCTGAAACTTATTCAATTTGGTTTTGATAAAAATTCCCCGGGTCTTATCGTCAACTTTTTTGCTTAAAGATCGCAAATGGTCAAAATAAAAAAATTGCAAAATAAAGCTGGGAATACTACGAGGCTTAGTTCTCGATCCATTCCTTTTTCTCGTCTTTATCAATTATTTTCTTTTTTTGATCATCAAGCTTTTTTGTTGATGAAACGACTCTCGCTTTAACTGTAGAAAAGCTAGATGAAGTTCTTAGAAGATTTAAGGACGTTATTGAGGAATTGACCTTATGGTGTATTGACCTCAAGTTGATATTAACTGTTAACTAATTCAAATTATAAGGTTTTACCATTGATTTCAAATTAAATTTTATGAAGCTATTTTAACCTATTTTGATTGTGTGTTTACATTAATTTTTGGGAAAAAGCCCTCCAAATGATAGCAAATAGTTTCTATTTATATAGTCTTAAACTCATAAAACTAAGAATGGTATGTCGTTCGTGATTTGTTTATTTTCAAAAGAACAATTAACGTAAATTCTCGTTCAATGTTACAAGTAACCAAGCCTGATATTCGGCGTTTGTTCTTTTCTCTGATTGGTTAAAAAAAGAAAATTAGCCGATTAGAAAAAAGAACAAAAACCGAGCATCATGTTTAGTTACATGTAACACTGAACGAGAATTTACGGTAAGGTAAAAGATTTATAATTTATTCAAAAAAACAAAATCATTCAATAAATTTCAATTTATTCCAATTATCGCCAAAAATCAGAACAAAAAAATTAATATCTCTCATGCCTATATTTTGCTTTTTTCTTCTGCCCTGTTTTTGGTTTAGCCCCGATCAATCCCTTTGTCTAAGTACTTCGCTGAAATAGTTATCTTATCCTTACCCAATGTAACAAGTAAAATTTGTTTACACATCCAAAATTTGAAGTAGTCATAACACATACATTGTAAATTGGTCCAACAGGTCTCATTAAATCTAACCATTCGGATATAATTGTAAAAATTAACATACTTTTCAAAAGACATTCCTTCGATTGTTTCACAATTAAACAGCTCTTGTCACAGTCTAAAGATTCCATCAAAATTTAGATCTTTATCTAGGCTCAATAGACGAACATCTGCATAATCAACATACTTTGTTTTTAATTTAGTAATTTTGGATAAAATAATTCGCCTTTATATATCTTATCATTATTTTAAGTCACTAGAGATCTTTAAGTTAAGAATATATTTTAAACAATCTCAAGTACCTTTTAAAGTTTTTATTAAAATAAAATAATTACATAAATATTATTACAAGAATAAAAACAAAATAGATATAGAGGATTTATAAGAGATTCGAAAAAGAGAAAAAAATAATTTAACGATACAATAATTAATTCATAAGTTTACTATTAATCAACTTATTAGCATTTTTAGCCATTTGAGATGCTTTGAGTATAATATCAGTACACTTTTCTCGTTGAACAAGTTTATTTCCTTCAAAAAAACCTTCATTTCTAGGCAAACCATGTGTGCCATCAGTAAATGTTAACAAACCACGTCCAATAACTTTTCCATCTTTAAATTCACCTTCGTACTTCATTCGATCACATCGAGTAAACACACCCAAATTATTGTATTTACCATGATAAAATTCTCCTTCATATTTCGAACCGTCCGGAAAAATCATAACACCAAGTCCGTGACATAATCCATTCTCGAATTCTCCCATATATTTTGTACCATCATTGAGTAACAAAATTCCAAAACCGTGTCTCTGACCCTCATTATTCCATTCTCCTTTATACTCCGAACCGTCCGGATATTTATACGATGCCTGTATCATTTTAGAACTATGACTACTATTATTCGATAAATGACTATTCGCTAGTACTGAGCTTTGATTGCTTTTAGCCCCTTTTTTTGAAAAAAAAATAATGAAATGAATGTCGTTAAAAAATAGGGATGTGTTCGTTAAATATTATTGATAAGGAAATGGCCATACTTTTTTGATGATTGTTATTCATGACTGTCTAAGTTTGTTTATAAAATTGTAAAAAATTTAGAAGCGAACAAAAAAAATAATTCAACTTTTTTGTGATTCAAGCCCTAGCTTATTTATAAGTTTTTTTGTTTAGTTATTGCTAAGATTAATGGCCATATCCCTTTAAGAAAACAATTAGACACAACTATACAAAAAAAAATGTAAATATTGTTGATCTTATTAAAAAAAATAATAAATCTTTTTTTTTACTTAGTATGTCTTAATTTGTTTAAGCTCTTGTGTGTGTGTTTAATGAAAACTTTTGGTCATAAATATCTTATTGAAAGATTTATTTAAAATAAAAAAGTTGAATCATAGACGAAATTAAATGACAAAAATTATGAATTGACGATGAGATTAGCTTCTCGTATTTTTGTTTTTTGTTGTTGTTGGTATTTATGCAGTTTGATTATGTGAGTAATAATTTTAAGAAATTTTACATTTAAAAATTTCGCTCTAGAAAAAAAAAAATTATTTCTTGATTTTAATTTTGTTCTGTAACCATGTACTTGTAATTTTAAAAATTTCGAACTTTATGAAACTTGAAATAATTTTAAAAGTTTGTAAAAACTTGAACAATTTGAAACCGTCTCTAATCAAATCAAAATGAAGATTAGCTTCCTACTGGTAAATAAAACATGCTATCAAATTAGGGTCAGCCTACAACCTAAGATCCGGAATGTTGAGAAAATGCTTAGTCCTTAAGAAGGACGACGAAAATTTATTCATTGATTCCAAAAAATTAAAACTAAGAAAAACTGCAATTCAAATGTACAAGCATATTAAGGTTCATTAAATTAAAAATGGCCTCACTGTCTGAATTTGTTATTTATGATATTGTAACTGTGTTCTACGACCTCGAAAACCCCAGAAAATCAATTTTTTCATGGGGGTAAAATATCAAAAATTTTACCCCTACCCCTTAGCTTTTTGCAGCCTAATGTCAAGGTGCTTTATTTATACATTTTAGTAAACATGATTGGAAAAAGCTACAATTGATGTAAAGAAATGGTCTGAAAGATAAAGCTACCATTGACGCTCGGACTTTTTGACTTCAAATTCTGAAATCTCGTACAGTCTAGTCTTATTAAACCGAACCGCGTTTATCCGAACACTTTGGTATTCGAACCGATTTTCAATAGTTAAACCAGTTAAACCAACAACTTATAAAGATGTCTTAGAATCTTTAAATGTTATCCAAAACTATATCAATTCGCTTAAAGCTAAACCGAGCTTAATTGATGATTTAGAAATTTTAAAAAAGAACTTGTCCGAATTGAGACTTGATAACCTCAACCAAGGTTTGATAAATAGTTTTTTTAAAAAAAATTGAGTTAATTTTATTCCGATGTTTTTTTTTAAGAGAGAAATAATTTTTGTATTCTGTTATGTAATTTAATAAAAAAAATTTATTTTGAAGTTAATTAAATCTAATCCGAACTCAATTTTTACAGTCCCGAGGAGTTCGGATTAACGAGACTAGACTGTATAGAAAAATGTTTAAATAACGCACAATTACATTAGGCTGCAAAAAGCTAAGGGGTAGGGGTAAAATTTTTCATTTTTTAACCCCATGAAAAAATTAATTTACTTTCGAGGTCGTAGAACACGGTTACAATATCAGAAATAACAAATTCAGATAGTGTGGACATTTTTAACTTAATGAACCTCAGAAAAAGAAATTTCATATAAAAAAGTTAATTGACAAAAGTCATGAAAAAGGCGAATATTAAATAATTTTCATGTTCTATTTCCAAGGTATGATTCGATCCAAATGCCGATTCGGGATCTCACACTCGAATAAAATGAGATACCAAGCCATGACCCTGAATTTGTTTTGAGTATCGATTGATTTTTTTTTCTCAAATAGTATCAAACCGTTTTTCTATTGTTTAATGCTTTTGAGTTGAGTTCGATAAGTTAAAAAAAACATGATTGGTTGATTGATTTTTCCTGAACCCTGATCTTTCATTTATAATGACCATTAATAAGGTTGTCACTAATTAGTAAAAAAAAATCTTATTATTAGTATTGGAATCGAAAGACTTCGATTTTAAAAATTATAAATCTTACTAGCTTTTACACTAGAAGCACCGAATACGCTATTTTTGCATATTTCCAAAATTTTGAACGCTCATTCCTTTTTTAAGAAAAATTCGACAAAGAAGATTTTTGACTATTTTGTAGATTTTATTTCGAGCTTCAAATTGAGCTTCCTTTTAAAATGTTATAATCTGTATTCAATGAAAAAATTTAGTTTGGAAAATTAACTAAAAATGGCCGGTGCTTCTAGTGTTAAATTCTGTTTCTCCCATGTGATACTGAACAAAATAAAAAAGTGAATTTACATCTTTCTCTTATAAAACTCTCTAAAGTTGCATTTTTGCTTGAAAATCAACGAAAATTGATACTTCAAACATATTGTAGTTTCAAAAGTTACTTATCGTTTGAAAAACCATTAACTAATTTAGTAGATAAAGACTTATTCTACAAAGCTGATGGGTTTGAGTCTTATCTAGACATAAGGTTGACGAGAAGTTAGCTCTCAAGATTCGCAAAAAACTAAGTAAGGTTTATGATTTGGGTTATCCTATATTGAAGATGATTTTGAAGCTTTAAATATACTGCACTTTTACCGAACTTTTGCTGGCAAGCGAACCGAAGCCTAGCGTAGGAAAATTATAATTTTTAAAAAATAAAACCTTCTAATGTTATTAATTTTGATAAATGAAAAAAAATTAAAATAAAAAAAAAAACGGTTCAAATTCATAAGTACGGCATGCTTAAGCTTTGGTACTGTACGGTACGCTTTGGTAAATTTAGTGCGCTATGGTACACTTCGCTTCGGTACAGAGGTTCCTCGCTACACTTGCCACCAAAAGTTCGGCAGAAGTACAGTATTAAAATTTTTTTTGTGGAAAATATTTTATCAGTCTTTACATCTGTTGTCTTGTGACAAGTTTATCAATTATGATATTGTGGTTAAACAGTTTGTATATTAACGTATTGGCTCGAATTTAACGACATGTCGTTAATTCGCTTCTTTAATTTAAACAAGTACAATGCTGCCTTTAAAATATTAAAGACAATGCGGCTATAATATGCTGATCATGCAAAGGTAAAGAGACAAGCCAACAAGGGAACATATTATAACCCTTCCAATTGATAAAATTAAATTGAATGAAATAACGTAAAATCTCACTAACTGGATTTCTCTGAAATTTTCAAAATGAATTCTTTATTCGAAAAGTTCAATTTCCAAGAAGAACCGGGCTTAAATGCTAAATTAAAATTTTCGCTTTTTATGGCATGTCAATAATAGCGAATTCACAGATTTTGAAAACTCAGTGTCCGTTAATATATGACAAACTAAACTCAAGCACTCAACTTTAGTGGCATGTCATATTTATCGAGCCTGACGTTATTTAATTGAGAAATTAAAATTAATGAATTACAATTGGAAGGGTTATAATATGTTCCCTTGTTGGCTTGTCTCTTTACCTTTGCATGATCAGCATATTATAGCCGCATTGTCTTTAATATTTTAAAGGCAGCATTGTACTTGTCTCTCTCCCATTGAATCTTTTTTTAAAAAAAGATTAATTAATCTATTTATTTATTTTACCAATGTCCTGTAATTAATTAAGAAAATAAGCCAATAAGTTGAAAATAAAAAAAAGAAATTTTTCAGATTAAAAAAAAGCAATTTCATTGCACTTAGTTACTAAATTCAGCTAAAGCTCTAAATTTATGCTTCCGAAAGTAAACGTGATTTACCTATATTTTTTCGATGGATCTACGCCTTCTATTTAATATAAGATAAGTCATTTGAAAAAATTATTATTTTGTTTATAACTCTTCAAATAAAAATTTAAAGAAACAATTTTTTTCCCATTTCTATCTCTACACGTTAGTATGTACTGTTGTGTCCATTCACGTGTTACTGTAATGAATTTTCATGAACCTTTTTAATCTCATCGAAGTACCCTAAAGCTAACCGAAATTCACTGTAGTTTCCCATAGTTCCGCACTCTAAATATCAATTTCCTTTTAAAATATCGAAATCCGAAATTAGAATTTAAAATTAAACCAAGTCTATCAATAGCATAAAAAAAAAACTATATTCGTTTTTTAAAGTTTATTGTGTTATTTGAAAATTTCTTGATATCTATGACCCCGATAAAAAACAAAAATAATTTTCTAATGAACTATAGGAAACTTCGGTGAACTCTGAAGAATTACGGTTAAATTCGGTGAACTATGGGAAAATTAAAAAGACGGGGAAGGTAAGTGAACGTTCGTTCCGTTACACAATAGTAATATAGATACATTTTCTAGTTAAAATTTGAATTTTTTGAATGAACGAATACACAATTTTGTTCCTTTTTTTATTTGCTACAAGCTGATGTAAATTTTGATAGGACTTCCTAAATCAGGGAATTTTCAAAATCGAAAAAATCAAAAATTTGACTTTTTGCTTATCTTTGAGGGCTATGTACAAGTAAATGAATAGGTAAATATGAAAAAGTGAATTCACCATCTTGTTCCTCTTGAAATTTCCTGCAAGCTAGTATATTTTTTAATGGTACTTTCTTACTCAGGGAATTTTCAAATTTGCAAAAATCAAAAATTTAATCAAAAATTTGACTTTTTGCTTATCTTTGAGGGCTATGTACAAGTAAATGAATAGGTAAATATGAAAAAGTGAATTCACCATCTTGTTCCTCTTGAAATTTCCTGCAAGCTAGTATATTTTTTAATGGTACTTTCTTACTCAGGGAATTTTCAAATTTGCAAAAACACGTTTGAATTAACGCACTAACGCTTCGCGAAACATATTATAGGAACGCACATTCGTGCGTTCCTATAAATATTCGATTTTGGGTGCTGAAAATGGTTCAAAAAAGGTAATTTTTTGAAAAATTGAAAGAATTTTTTATTCAATAATCATGAAGGTTTTCTAGGGTTTTCCTACATGAGAATTACGTATTTATGGTCAAAAATATAAAAATCCATCATCTTAGTGATTTTTTATTTTTTTTGGGCTTCGATTTTACAAAAAGTAAAAATAAATTGGAAAAAGTGAGCTCAACATTTTGTTCAAAATTTTGTCTAGTTTTCGAATCTGTATAGAAAATTGGCTACTTTGAGGGTGACACCCCCCCCCCCCCTCTAAAAAATTGTCTTTTCTAGGTTTTCATATATGTAGATTATGAATTTGACGTCGAAAATCACATTTTAAGAAAGTGCAGTAGTTTTGACCCGCGCAAACCTTACGTTATTTGAAAAAGTAAGTTGATTTTATTGCAAAAAAATAAGCACGATGGTCACTAATTGTATTCACTTTTCCATTTTCAGTTTGATGTTCTTCATTTCTATCAATTTTTAAGTTGCATTTTAATCTTATCAACTGGAAAAAAAAGAACATAGATCAACAGGTTCAAGCAAGTCGGATTCTATTCAAAAGTTTTAACATTCAAAATTGAGGGTATCCAAAAAAAACGTATTAAATTAATATGTAATTTGATAAATCACCACGTTGTAAAAATATGATAATTGTTTAAACTTTAAAATCAAGCGTGTCGTCATTTATCAAGAATTGCAAGTTTTTTTTTTTAAATTTTTTTATGAACACAAAAAATATAATTCAAATCTATAAACATAAATTATTCCAATTTAATAAAAAAAATCGACCATCAAATTGCATTTTAAAACAAAAACTAGCAACCAAAAGTTTGAAATTATGTTTTCTAACCAGACCGATAACTCGCTTTATTTTTTTTTCAACTTTTTAGCTTTAACAAAAAAATAAAATCTTAAATTTCAACGTTGTAACAAAATGATGTAACTTGCAAAAAATTATCTTTTTTAAGCAACACGTTTATAAAAAAATTTTATATTTTCAATTTTTATTTAGAAAATGACTCGTGAAGACATAGGCTTAGAAGATACCGAAAAATTTCTCGGTTCTGATGACCCTACTCTAACAAAATTTAGTACTGATGAAAAAAAAATCACTTTCAATGGTTTATCCAAAGAAGAAATAATGCAATATGGAAGTCATCCATTTTGGGTCAAAATAAGATGGCTTTTGTTTTTTTTGTTCTGGGCTGTTTGGATAAGCATGCTTGTAGCAGCTATTCTAATCGTTATTTTTAGTCCTAAATGTCCGTACAGACCAAAGCTAAAATGGTGGCAAAATGAGGTTATTTATCAAGTGGATGTCGCTAATTTTATCGATTCGGACAATAACAAAATCGGTGATTTAAAGGGATTGATTGATAAACTACCGTACTTTGAAAAGTTAGGAGTTAAATCTTTGTGTTTAAGAGAAAATATCTTGAGTCCAGATGATCCTAAACAACTGAATCAAAACTTATCCGATATTGAAACTTTCAATAAATTGAAAAAAGAACTCGATTCAATCGATATGCATTTGATTATCGATATACAGTTAAACAAATATGCTGTTAAGGATACTGAAATATTGGAACATTGGTTAACAAAATATGTCGATGGTGTTAGAATAGTCGGTGAAAAAGTTACGGTAAGAAAAATTTACATTAAAAAAAATGGATTTTTTTAAAATTTTTTTTGAACAGAAAGAAAACTTGGAAGAATACATCAAATTAGCTGATAGTATTCATTCAAAAACATTCAAATATAAACTCATAGCCGCCGTTCCAATTGAAGAAATTGATCAAACCGAACATAAAGAAAAATTCTTGGATTTAAAATCCGATTTTTCTGAAACAACAGAAAAAGATTTAAAAGACGCCAACAAGTTCTTGACCGAAATTGAACATTTGGGAAAACGAAATGGTTACATTCTTGATCAATACAACTCGTCACGTATCTCTGATCGATTTGACACAAAAATTCTTAACATTTATCATTCATTGTTGATGTTATTAAGAGGATCGCCATTAATTTTGTACGGTGATGAACTCGGTTTGAAAGGCAAAGAGGTTAAAATGAAATGGGATGACTCACTAAACTGTGGTTTCACTAGTAATTCAAGTGAATTGAACGATTGTAAAATGAATGTTAAAGAATCGTTTGCGTTCGGTTCTGGAAATACTTTAGCAAAAGTTTATAGTAAATTAATTCAACTCAGAAACGAACCATCGTTTAAATGGGGTGCACTTACAATAAAAAATAACAACTCGACTAATAAAGTTATTTCGTATGTTCGAGAAGCACAAGGTTTTGATGGTTATATTGTAGCTGCAAATTTAAATGATCAAGCTCAATTAGTCGATTTTTCACGCGTGCATAATGTACCATCAAATTCAACAGTCGAGTATTACTATTCGGTTAATCCTAAAAGTCATAACGATTTCAAAGCTGAATCAGTAGTTGACTCATCTCATTTGATTCTACATCCATATGAATTTATTGTTTTGAAATATATCAAATGAAAAAATTTTAAAGATTCAATAACCATTTTTTTTTATCTAATAATTGACTTGAATAAAATCTAGATGCAGTATTTTGTTACTTTTTTTAACGAACCTAAATGACCAAACTTTCCTCACAAAGACTGGGGGAGGATGAAGTCTTTTAAGGCTAAAGAAAATTAAGAAAATTAATTTCAGAAGTTCCAAAACTGAGCGTTCATGAAAGTTCAAGAACGTTCAGTTTTGGAACTTCTGAATGACCAGGCTTATATGTCAAGTTACTTAGAGTCTCTAATTGATAACTAAAAACTGAAACCAGAGTAACAAAATTGATAAAGAATCGTAAAATTAAGGTTCATTAAATTAAAAATGTCCTCACTATCTGAATTTGTTATTTATGATATTGTAACCGTGTTCTACGACCTCGAAAACCCCAGAAAATCAATTTTTTCATGGGGGTAAAATATCAAAAATTTTACCCCTACCCCTTAGCTTTTTGCAGCCTAATGTCAAGGTGCTTTATTTATACATTTTAGTAAACATGATTAGAAAAAGCTACAATTGATGTAAAGAAATGGTCTGAAAGATAAAAAGCTACCATTGGCGCTGGGATAATTGCCAAATAAGGGAATTTTTCGGTCAGACCACATCTCCTCCTAGGGAAGCTTCAATACCCAAGTTTTTTTTGCATATAATTAAAAAAGAGGCGATCCTGTAAAAATCTCAGGTTTTAATTTTTTTATTTTATTTTTCATTTTTGTATACTAGTGGACGTAAAAAGGCATAAGAATGTCATAAAAATGAAAAACGAAAAAGAAGTGGAATCAAATTCTGAATTCTAGAAAGACCCTGGAAAACATATTAATTTTTGTATTAAATTATTCCCTTTAATTTAAAAAAAAATGCTTTTTGCACTCTTTTAAGCGCTCTTAACCGATTTGCAAATTTAAAATGTTCACTTTTGAAATTTATATGTAGGAGCTGGAACTTAACTTTACTTTTGATTTTTGAACCGTTTAGTCTGCAAAGATCAGTATAGAAATCATGAATTTTTCAAGTATCAAGCTCTTACTAGATAAATTTGCAGCTTTAGATGTCTTTTCTTATCAACATGACCGCAGAGTAAAGTAAATTTCCCGTATTTTATCTTGTTTCATTTTTAGCGCAATTTTTAGCAAAATAATGAACTCAATACTGTTCAATTTTCACCCTAAATCACACAAAACCAAGAATTCCAAGATTTTACGATATTTTTTTTGTCACCAAACTATACCTTAAATTATTATCAAACAGAGTTCATGTCATTAAATTAATTGCTTTCAAAATAAGATAAAATATTTTTTTTAAAAGTCACATCTTTTAAGCCGTACTAGACTCTAAATAATCGTAAAACAACTTTTGACTTTTAATTTTTTCATCTTTTGACATTTGACTTGAAGATCCGATTAAAAATTAAACAAGTAACAAAAGTAAAAGTATTTAATTATTTCAAAACTGTACAAAAAAATGAGTTTATCGAGTAAAAACAAGTCTCTCTAAATTCATTATATTTCAAGAGTATAACAATATTTTTCGTTCAAAAACAAAAATAAAAATTTTATAAAATTTGTGAAAAATCGTCTGAAGCATTAAATTTTAACAAACAACAAAGTTCTTGACACTTTGGTTGACTTTTAGGTTGGTCCAAAAACTCGTTTGGTCTCAACAAGTTACCATCTGTATTCGATTCAAATTGACTTATTGGATAACTAAACGATGGTTGATACGAGTTAGAATAGTAATTTCCAACTTGATTTGGTGTAAAATTTTCCGTTTGATTTGGTTCGATTAACAAATTTAATTCTTCTTGACTCAAATAGAATTGACTCGTCAAACATGAATCATTATTCAATTCTAATTTTTTATCTTGTTGTAATTTGACAAGGAGATTATAAAAATTTTCTTGATTCAAATTCTCAGTAGGTACCGAGTTGTCACTGTTAATTGTAATGACACCTTTAGTCGAGTCAAATGTGACAAGATCATTTGAATTGTTTATAAGTTCTAAATCGATGGGATCAAAATTTATATCGTTTAGATTAAGTTGGTCTTGATTGGTTGGCGGAATGTTGATTGTTTTATTCGATGATGATTGTAAACTTGCTTGGATGTATATTTTTTCATTATCGTCATTTGTATTTTTTTTTTTGAGTATGTTAAAATCATGCTGAGTGCGCATATGATTGTTAAGACTTGAGTTTGTTTTAAATTTTTTATCACAAGTTGCCTCGGAACATTTGTAAGGTTTCTCATCTAAAAATTGAATCATTAAAAGTTTAGTAATCGAAATTTCTAGATTCTAAGACCCTTACCCGAATGAGATACCACATGACTTTTTAAATGATGACTTGCCGAGAATGCTTTAGTACAATTGCTAAACGAACATCTTTTTAATAAAAATGGTTAATGACTTGAACATGATTATTTTTAGAAAGAGACTTACTTGAAAGGTTTCTCACCTGAATGCACCCGATAGTGTTTACGTAGGTCACTTTGAGTCGTGAATTCTTTCGAACACGATTGACAATTGAATGTATCACCATTATGTATTCTTAAATGAGCCCTCAACCTGTAAAGTGTATTAAACTTTTTTGTACAATTAATTATTTTACATTCATATGGTTTTTCTTTTGTGTGTACACGACGATGTATTTTAAGGGCATACGATGATAGAAAACCCTTGTGACAACTGTTTTCGTCACAATGAAACGAATATTCACCTTTAAATTCAAAAGTCTACAAAACTAATTAATGGAGAATCTGGTCTGATATTTACCACGATGAGATTTCGAATGTGTTTTAAGATTTCCGGCAGTTGTATAACTACGAGAACAACCGTCGTATTGACATGTATACTTTTTTTCATAATTCATTTTTTTTTGTTGAAAAAAAAAATTCGACAAAAAAAATCTGACAATTTTCTAAAGCATTTATAAAATTGAAACAATCCAATTTGGGGCCCAATCTTATGTAATTTTTAAAAGAGAGAGAGAAAGTTAGTCTTCGAAAACTAAAGATACGCGTTTAAGATTTCGTCAAAATTAATTATCTTTGTAACAAAAAATTGGGTTAGGGTTTTTTTTGATAAAAAAAAATTTTGAAATATTTTCAAAAAAATTGATTATTTTTTTTTGACAAAAGTCAAAGAAATTTAATGATAAAATATTTTATCTTTTAGTTGTTATCTCTTAAGAGTGTTTTTTTTTTTGGTTAATTAATCGATCCTTATTTTATGACTGTTTTCAATCACAATAGCCGATAACACCAAATAATCTCATGAAAAAAACATGTTTCATGGATAAAGAAAAAAATTATCTACTAAAAATAGTCTTTGAAAATTTTAAAAGGTCCAGATTTAATAAACACGTTTGATTTTATGTGATTTCATTTTAATCTATGTAAAGACAACTTTGTTATCATTTATCAGATTTTTATACTTTTTAAGTATTAGCTCATTTTTTTACTCTTTCATGGGAAAAACTTGAACCATGTTGAAAATTTTAAGCGTATGTTGGTTCAAGCGTAAAGGAAATTGATGTATAAATTTGTCTCGCATGGAGTGCTTTCAACAAGCCTAAAAGAAAGCAATGCGTCGTAGTGAGCACAAATTCAAACATGTCCACGTTTTAAGGTAGCTTAGTTCATTAAGCAAAAATTCATCGAAGATAAATTGTTTGACAGTGTATGACTTGTGAGACGAGACCACGATAAGCCGTAAGTGTTTGGAATCCATCGACAGAAGCTAACATAAATATTATTAAAAGAGTCCAAGGCAACTTAAAAAAATTTAATCAATTTTCTATTTTTAAAATTTTGTAAAATCATTTTTGAAAGTCTTAATGTAAATATTTTGGTAAAAGAAATTGCAGCAGTGTCCAGCAAAATTTGCAACATTCCCCTGGTATTGTCTGCTAAAACTCTGCAAAACAGTGAAGAATCGCACATATGTGAAAAAAGTCTATTTTAAAATGATAGATAAATCAGGGCTACTTATTTAAGCACAAACGATAAACAAAAAACTCTAACTAGCAAATTTGTGCGATTCTTCACTGTTTTGCAGAGTTTTAGCAGACAATACCAGGGGAATGTTGCAAATTTTGCTGGACACTGCTGCAATTTCTTTTACCAAAATATTTACATTAAGACTTTCAAAAGTGATTTTACAAAATTTAAAAAATAGAAGATTGATTAAAATTTTTAAGTTGCTAGAGTCCAAATGAAGAGAAACGAATCTAGTCAAATGTCTAAGAGAGAAATCTTATCTTAGGCTTATGTATTTAGAGCTTGGACAACATGAAACATTTGAGAGAAATAAGCAAACGCAATAATTTAGATTATACACCTTAACTTTTTGACGAACAGAATGGTTTCAAAGTGTTATCAACGCAGAAATAATTAAAGGTTTAAATGCTGGTATTGACAGAGAAGTATTTGAAATGGTACAAAAAGAGAGAGAAGATAGACCACGAGCCACGCTGAAGGCTTTAGTATAAATATCTATGCTGTATTTCACTACTACTACTGCAGTTCAATTTATCTTTCAGAGAGTGAAAGACGCAATTTTACAAAAGCATAATAGAGACTGTAGCCAAAAATAAAACTTTGAGACATGGTCCAAAATACAAAAATCTATAAAATAGTGGACCAAAATTTGATTTTTGAAAAAAAAATTTTTTTTGCCTGAACTTTTAGCAGTCGAGGTGAATTGAATTAGGATCACTAGATTTTCCATTCAACTCTCTAATCACTAAGCTAGCAGAGTGGCATTTTGCTCGACATAGCTCGGTGCAAAAAGGCTCAGACTTAGCCAGGCAATATTTTTGTATTTTATGAACTCAAAATTTGAATATTTTAGAAAAAACGAGGGCGGGAAGTAAGACGCTAGTTAGAAGCTAAAAAAGGTAAAAGAATATGTAGATTTTCTTAGTTTGGCTTAATAGACAGAGGCAAGATTCGGCTGAAAATATTCGTCTATAAAGCAGATACAAAGACTATTTCTTTTTTTATTAGAAAAAATTATTGCTTAACTTTTACTTTTTAAACATAAATTCTACATTTCTTGCAATTTAAATGCTGCATTAACTCACATTATTCGACTTAATCATACATGTCACATTAATTGAATTTAAAAAAAAAATAAAATTACGTTTTTAGATGCTATAATTAAATCCCAAACATCAAGAATAAGTGCACAGAATTTTTTAAAAAGATGTAAGTTTAAAAAGCTTATGATTTAAGATTAATTAATATTTCGAATGACAGTTTTAATTTTTAATACGACTTTATCTTAGAACAAAAAAGAACTTTCAATCGAAATAATGTTTTACATAATATTTCGAATAAAATTGAAAATTTTTATTATTTTATCAAAAAAATATTTTTTACGTTTAAAATTACTTTGATATCAAGCTTTAGAAAAATGTGAATTCAAAAAAAAAAAATGAAATTGCATAATTTAACTAAAAGGGTGTTGTCTTATGTTTTATTACCAATTAATTTTATGATGAACCACAGAACCCATCTCATGACTGAATAAATTACGAATTAAGAAATTTTAAATTTCATTTGAATAGTAAATCTATACTCCTCTACTTAGATGTATGATACGGTCCTTTTTGTCACAAACTTCCGATTGGATTCTATTATTTTAATCTTAAAAATGTATACTTGAGGAAACTTAAAAACCTCATCAGTCGAGTTATTTTTACACTCAAACTTAACAGTCATGAAAATCGAGAACGAAAAAGAGGTAAGATTTACAATTTTTGATTTAAAAATCTGAATTATCGTATAGAAAAACCCTATAAACATATGCCTTTCCATAGTCGACATTTTATTTTTGAAATCGGTTTAAGGCGCTAAAAAGGGTGCAAAAAAGCATCTTGAAGTTCATGATCATCTGATCATGCTCAACCCATTTTCTTCTTTAATAACTTTTTAATGAAACATCATAAATCAGTTCTGCAAAATGCTAAATTATGTAACAAACATGCTAAACCTTTAATAAAGCTCTGCAAAAACTCTGCAATTGTACAGCACGGCTAGTGAAAAAAAGGCGTACCGTCCAGCGTACCGTACCCTATCGTACCGTACCGTTCCATTTTTGGGCAGCGTACTTTACCGTACCGTACCTACCGTACCTTCCCAGCGTACCGTACCGTACCTTCCCAGCGTACCGTACCGTACCTTCCCAGCGTACCGTACCGTACCTTCCCAGCGTACCGTACCGTACCTTCCCAGCGTACCGTACCGTACCTTCCCAGCGTACCGTACCGTACCTTCCCAGCGTACCGAACCGTAACCTCAACGGGTATCGTAACATAAATTCTGAAATTTTTTTTGGATTTAAATTTTTATGAGAAAAAATTTTACCATTGAAGGGTTCCTATACAAAGAAAAATATTTTGGAATATCATTTAATATGGTAAAAAGTAATTTAACAAATTATTTTAATAAATGTTGCAAAACTTTTTCTCATAAAAATTTAAACCCAAAAAATATTTCAGAATGTACATTACGGTACGCTAGGAAGGTACGGTACGGTACGCTAGGAAGGTACGGTACGGTACGCTAGGAAGGTACGGTACGGTACGCTATGGTACGCAAGTACGGTGCGGTACGGTTGCGGTGCGGTACGGTACGGTACGCTGGATGGTACGCCTTTTTTTCACTAGCCGTGCTGTATAAGAGGAAGATTTTCTATAAGAGGATTCATAATTTTCAGAGAAAAAGTGTTAAATCGTTTTTCTTTTTCGTTTCTGATTATTATGACTTTTTGCGTCCTCTAGTATACAAAAATGAAAATAGAATAAAAAAAGTAATTTCTGAGATTTTTACAGAATCGTCTCTTGTTTAAGCAGATGCATACAAAAATATGGATACTGCGAATCCCTTAAGAAAAGATATCGAATTTTTTACCGTTTTCACCCGAGTATGGCTTTTGAGATATTTTTTTCAAGATTGCTCATGGTCCCAGCTTCAATGGCAGCTTTTTAGCTTTCAGGCCGTATCTTGAAATCAATTATAGCTTTGTCCAATCATGAGTAGTAAAATGTTTAAAAAAACACAATGACTTTTTGTTGCAAAAATTAAGGGGTAGAGGCATATTTTTTGATTTTTTACCCTCAATGAAGAAATTGGTTTTCTGGTGTTTTCGAGGTCGTAGAACACGGTAACAATATCAGAAATAATAAATTCAGATAGCATTAAAGTTTTGAATTTAATGAACCTTACAACCTTGCTAATCTTTGAATTCTTTCAGTCTAAATCTTTCTGTCTAATCAAGCAATTAACTTTTGCCAAACGAAATGCCTCAGCTCAGGTATCGACTAAAGCTAAATATTGTTTGAATAAACATGCCTTACTTGCTCTAAATGCACAACTTGAATCTTAAATGCCTTTCAATGAGCAAACCTTTTGATCTCTATTAAAATATCAAGAAAAACTGCTATCTTTTGTAGAACAATTAAAATCTAGTCAGACAAATAAACAGGCATGAGTAGAAATAACAAAAAAAATTTTCTATACTCATTATTGACCAAAACGTTTAGTTTTCAATTTTCAAAATTAAAATCTAATCTCAACGGAGAACAAAAAAAACCTGCTCTAAAACATCCTGAGATTCGAAAAACATAAATTATGTACCAAGATAAATCTATCGAGTTTTTTGTTGTTGTTTTTTTAACTTATCGGGAATATATCTGATTAATAATTTTTTATTCATACATTGAACCATACAAATTTTATTCTAATCTAGACCATTGCAATTTGATACTAACGCTTCTTTTTGTGTTTAGATAAAAAAAAAAACTTTTTTTTAGTCTTTAAAAATGACTGGAAAATTATCAATCTCTTCGAATGGTGTAAGTCCCCTAAAAACTCTTCAATCTTTTGATATTTTTAATCAGCTTTTTTTTTTAAGTCGAATGACTCGAATCAATCATACGTTGGTTTTGCCAATCTACCTAACCAAGTACACAGAAAATTTGTTAAAAAAGGCTTCGAGTTTACACTTATGGTAGTTGGTGAATCTGGTCTTGGAAAATCAACTCTTATAAACAGTCTTTTTTTGACTGATCTCTATCCTGAACGTACAATGCCACTACCTTGTGAAAAAATAAAAAAAACAGTTAACATCGAAGCGTCTACTGTTGAAATAGAAGAAAGGGGTGTTAAACTTCGATTGACTATTGTCGATACACCAGGCTTTGGTGATTCTGTAAATGCAAGTGAATGTTACAAACCAATTATTAAATACATTGATGATCAATTTGAAAGATTTTTGAATGATGAAAGTGGACTTAATCGTCGTAATATATCGGATAACAGAGCTCATTGTTGTTTTTATTTCATAGCCCCATGGGGACATGGACTTAAACCATTGGACATTGAATGTATGAAAGCTTTACAAGGAAAAGTAAACATTGTACCAATAATTGCAAAAGCAGATACTCTCACATCAAGTGAAGTAAAACGACTTAAAACACGAGTACTTATACATTGAATTCAATAACTAGTTTTTTTATGTTTAATTGTTTGTTTTAAAGATAATGAAAGAATTGAATGAAAACAATATTCAAATTTATAAAATTCCAGATTGTGATTCAGATGAAGATGAAGAATTCAAGACACAAAATAAACATTTGAAAGAAGCTATACCATTTGCAGTTGTCGGTTCTAGTCAAACAATTGAAGTAAGAGGAAAAAAAGTGAGGGGTCGATTGTATCCATGGGGTGTTGTTGAGGTCGAGAATATTGAACATAACGATTTTTTAAAACTAAGATCAATGTTAATGTAAGAAATTTAAGACCATTTTTGTAGAGAAAGTAATTAATTTTTTTTTATTTGGTTAGAACTCATATGCAAGATTTACAAGAAGTCACCCATGAGGTACATTATGAGAATTATAGGTCTGAAAAATTGGGTTCACAATACAACAGACGAGCTAGAGAAGTTAAAGAAATGAACGAATCGAATAATAGTGATATACTTTTGATTGATAAAGACAGAATATTGAAAGAAAAAGAAGAGGAATTGCGTAAAATGCAAGAGATGGTGGCCAAAATGCAAGCTCAAATGATGCAGGCTCAATTGGGTGAGCAAAATAAAACATTGGTAAATTGATCGAGAATCTGTGATTAATAGCTAAAAAGAGTCAATGTTTTTTTATCCTTGTTTTTTTTTTTAAAGAATGATCAATAGTCATTAGGTGTTTTTGTATTTTATAAAATTTTTTTACTTTTTTTTTTTTTTAAGAGAGGCTTAAGAAATTAATAAATCTCAGGAATTTTTTTTTCTAATTTGATCTGATTATTTGATTTTTGTACTTAAATTTTGAATAAATTTTATAAAAAAAATGGATTTAATCCTACAGTCATTTTTGAGATTTTATTTTTTCCGACCCCTCAAAATAACAATATTCAGCTGCTTAACTCTTTCACGATATACAAAAAGGGTTAGTAATGCCTTCTGTAGATCTAAGTATGACCTGACTGGCATATTGAAGACTTGAGAACATCTATTGGAATGAAGGAACGATTGTTCCAAGCATCATGTTTATCGGTTCTACTTTATTGAAGCAAAACATCGGTTCTAAATCAAAAACTTGTCAATGAACTTACGTAGTCATGGTTTTACTCGAGACAAATTGGCCGAAAGCAGCTGAATATTGGTATTTGGAGGGGTCGGAAAAAAATAAAATCTCAAAAATGACTGTCCCGCTTTTAAATTTAGTCAAATTTCCTTGACAAATTCGGGATTTCTACGATTTTTTTCAGTCAATAAATGGGGTACAAACCGAGATGCTATTTTTCGAAGTTTAAGATGATCCTGAATAATGCGCTCGATTGTCCCTTGACTTAGAAAGTCTGAGCTTCAATTTAATCATATGTAGAATATGGGTTATCCTCTATAAAATTTCGAACAAGGTCAATATTCGAATCAACAACTGCCGTTCTCGGTCTTCCAGAGCGTGGAGCTTCTTTGGTTTTCTCTATCCCACCACGAAATATTTTCCCCCATCGAGCAACTGTTGCATATGAAAGGGCCTTGTCCTCATAAACTTTTTTAAAGTCATTTTGGATCATAGCTGCATTCGATCCATATTTTATACGCAACTGAATATAAAACCGAAAATTCAAATTTTGCATTTTTTAAAAATTTTTTAAAAAGTATGGTCTACTTAGTGCTAAATAAAAATCAGTTAGAATTAAGATAAAATCTTGTATAGTGGTTCAATTAATAGAGAATCGCATACAGAATAAAATTATACATGTTGATAGGAGCCAGTGTACTTTGATTAAAAAAAATGACAGAATTATCAAAACTTTTGGTATACCCCAAGTAACTGCTTAAGCCTTTATTATAAAGTTTTTTGATAAATTTATTTATCTTTCCATCAAAAATTGGATGACTGAACCGAGTTCTACTAAAAACTTTAACATCTTTATTTAGCCCTCATTTGGCTTTACCGGTAAAGTCTTCAATTTGCTCATTGTTTCGATCAAGATGAACAATAATTTACCTCCGTAAGGATATCCTTAGTCGCTTTGTAAATTTGTCTTAGTATGGCCTATTCAGCATGTCGAAGAACCCGAACTGGCCTCTTATTAGATGATTCGTATTTATTTTTGAGCAAAAAAATCCTTTGGAACTTACCTTACAATTGTTGAATTTAGTCGAATGATATAGGTTATGTTGCTTTTGAAATTTTTATTTTAACAAAAAAAAATTTGTCTTAAAAAATTTCATTCAACAAAAGATTTGCAATATTTGCATTAATATAAAAACCAAAAAATAATTTACATGTGCTCAAATTTTTTTTTTCTTTCATCTAAGGTAAAAATAATAAAATTAATAGAATGGATTCAAATGGAAAACCTGTAGAACTTTTAGTTGTCGATTCATCGGTCCTCATTCGTCGAGCTCCTCTTAAAGTAACCCGAAATTAAGCCTTTTCGGGAATAAATTTGTAACAAATTTTGTATTTAAGGACTTGGCACAAACTGTTTTTGCTGCCAGTGGAGTAGTTGGTGAAATCCGGGATGCTAATACTAGAGCTTATCTTCAAGTACTACCGTTCGATTTTAAATTAAAAGACCCTGTTTCAGATGCTATTAAATTTGGTAAGCGATTATTCTAACGTTTAATTTTTTTAAAAAAAATTGATTTTAGATTGATTTATTTAGTTACAAATTTTGCCAAAAAAACTGGAGATTATTCAAACTTGTCAGCTATTGATTTACAACTTATAGCATTGACTTATCAATTATGTAAAGAAAATTTGACACCTGAAGAGTTTGCTACTTTAAAGCTAGAACCAACTAAAAATGTAAACCAAAAAACGATCTTACTCTGAAAATTCTTTAATATTTAAAAATTTTTCAAGTACTCAATTGTTGACACAAGTAGAGTTAAATTAGATAAAACAGTAAACATTGCTGGATTTTATTTGCCTACAAAACCGGCTAAGACAGAAGAAGAAGAACATAACTCTCAAGATGGTTCTAATTTAGAAGAATCAATTGATAAATTAACACTTGACGATTCGACAAAAAAAGATTCTATAAGTGAAAAAGAACATGACGAGTCTGTCAAATCAAATGAAGAAACAAACGATGAAAATAATAACGAACATGAAGAAGAATGTCAAGAAGAAGATGATGATGATAATGGTTGGATTACACCATCGAATATACAACAGGTGAAAAAAGAAAATCAAGTCGATCCTGAAGAACAAAATATTCAAGGTCTTAACATAAAAGTAGCTTGTATGACTGCTGATTTTGCGATGCAGAACGTGCTTATTCAAATTGGAATTCCAGTTTTATCTGTTGATGGTTTACTAATCAAAAAAGCACGTAGCTATGTTTTCAAATGTATAACTTGTCACAAGTAATTGATTCAAATTTTGTTTTAAATTTGATTCCTAATTTCTAGTTGATGTAAATTAAGAGTCACTACTGATATGAGTAAAAAGTTTTGCCCGCATTGTGGATATAAAACATTGGATAGATACGTTGTTACAATTGACTCGGATGGTAATAAGGTTTTTAAAGGAAGAAGGAAACCACTTACGACCAAAGGATTGAGAGTAAAAATTTTTTTTGTTTTATTCAAAAAATTAACTTTTTTTCTATTATTTTTGTTTTTTAAGTTTTCGTTGCCTAAACCCCATGGTGGTAAGCATCCAAATTATCCACAATTGAGTGAAGATCAACCAATGGCACAAAATTTACCTCCAAAAAAATCACAAATTAAAAATGATCCACTCGATCCTGATTATATATGTCAATCATCTCCATTTGCTGTTAAAGATGTTTACAGTCGAGCGTCTAAACTTGGCATTAGATCTGCTGATCAATTTAAAAATAGATTTAATAAACGAAAATAGTATGTCAAGATTTTTTGAATAAAATATTTTTTTCAAAACTTTTTTTAAACATTTTTCATTTCTTCACTACTTTTCCATCAGAAGATCTTAAAATTTTTGCTCTATCTTGCGAACCTGGTAGCTAAGCTCTGGAGTATTCAGTTCGGGCTAGAAACAAGTTCAAATCAAGAAACGCCCAACTAAAGGTCCGCAAGTTTCAGGATACCGATTTTCTGACAGAATTTTCCATTTTCTTCTAATTAAGAGCTAAGCTATACAATCGGTTCGGTCTCTTAAAAGCAAAAACACACCTGAGACCTTTATAATACTAATGGACTTTCATGCTTTGCCGTGTTATAACTAAAGCTAAGCTCTAGGATTTTCGGTTCGGGCTACTGGCAAAAAAAATTTCTACGGATAACCGATTTGCCGTCGAATCGGATATTAATTTACAGAGAAAATTTGTAGTACTCTTTCTTGCTCTGTAAGTCATTCAAATCAAATTTTCATTTTTTTTCAAATTTAAAAATATGAAAATTTTAGAAAAATAATGAAAACAGATGAAGAAATATGAAATACGGACCCTTGAACGTTCATGAAGGTTCATGAATGCTTTTGAAGGTTAAGGAAGGTTCGTGAGCGTTCATGAAAGCTAATTTTTGGAAGTTTTGAATGACCAGTGTTGTAGATATTGATTGCATGCTCAGACCAATTTTGATGAGAGATAGGTGGCTAAAGTTTACTCCAGTTAGTGTTGGGCACGGCCAAACTTTTTCAAAACTTGTCAAAAAACCAGACTCCTGAAGCTTAAAATTTATTAACTTTTTTCAATAAAATTTTGTATCAACTTATAGATTTCGGTGTGTTAAGCTTAATAGAAGTGATTATCTTAGCAATGGATTTCCTAGGATTAAAATTTCCTAGGCGGCCATGCAAACGGCCAAATGGCCGGTAAGTTAGCCGCGTGGCCGTAACCCAACACTAACTCCAGTAGAGCAAAAAGTATGAAAAAACGAATAAATATTGAAGAAATTTTCTTTAAACTCTTGTTTTGATAATGATTCTACTGGATTGCAGGTCCTTACAAGAGTCTTAAACTCGAAGCAAAGGTTTTTGTAAGAATGCACACATAAATCGCTCAGAAAATCTATCAGTAAGTTACCGGAGCTTCTAGACTTTTGGTTCGGCGGCAAAGGGTCCGTTAAAATTTTCTAGAGGTATATTTTACACTTTTCTTCTACTCGCTTGCGCCTTTTCTGACTCAAATGACTAAGCTCATTAGACCATTAAAAATCAGAAAATTTGAAAATTTTTTCCTGGAGCATTACATTTATCTTAAAGAACTTTTCATTTAACGGTAATTTTATTTTTTCAGTTTCGTTCTTTGAGACAATTTTCCAACATCATAGAATTGAAATTTTTAATGTAATTTTTTTAATGTCAAAAAAAAATATATTTTAATAATTTTTTGTTTAAATGGTGAAATCACTTACTTTGGTCTACGTTTGCCTTTTAGTTTTATTCTTCCTTTACAATGCCGTCTTTTTCAACCTATTCAATGTCAAAAATTCATCGACAAAATCAAAGACTCAGGACAACGTATACAAAGGCTCTGATTCTTCGAGGTCTCCCTTAATTGAAGGTATGAAAAACCCTAAAATCTGTTAATAGATTTTAAAAAGTTCCTTTTTAGGACGTTTGGTGGTTATTTTGATAGATGCAATGCGCTACGATTTTATTTTTGAGTCACATCTAAAAGATATTCGAATGCCATTTGTAAATCGATTGATTAGAGAAAAAAAGGCTGTTCCTTTCAAACTATCAGCAAGTCCTCCCACAGTTACTTTACCTAGGCTTAAAGTAAGCATATTTATAACTAGATAATGCTTTATTTAAAATAAAAATAATTTTGAAGGCTCTTATGAGTGGTATTATACCCGAGTTTATCGATATTTTATGGAATTTTAACACTACTTATCTTACCGAAGACAACTTATTGAAAAAATTTCGCCAAGCAAACAAATCAATAATTTTTTACGGTGATGATACTTGGTTAAAGCTGTTCAATCCAACTGAATATTTTATCCGTTATGAAGGAACAACTTCTTTTATTGCTAGTGACTATGATGAAGTAGATTTAAATGTAACAAGACATTTATCGTTCGAGTTAAACCAAAACGATTGGCATTTGATGATTTTACACTATTTAGGTCTTGATCATGTAGGCCACATTGAGGGTCCTTTTGCACCTCTTAACATAAAACGAAAATTACACGAAATGGATGAAATAATTAAAAAAATTTATTCGAGTGTAAACGAAAATGATTTAATTTTAATTTTAAGTGATCATGGAATGGCTAATGAAGGTGGTCATGGTGGATCATCTCATATGGAAATTACAACACCAATTCTTTTTGTATCAAAAAAATTATTCACTTCCGAATATGTTCATATGAATGATGATGATTTTTTGAAATTAATAAACGGAATAAAGCATCGTAGTCAGATCGATTTGGTCTCAACAATTTCATGTTTATTTAATTTGGATGTTCCACGAGATAATAAGGGAGTCATGTTCTTAGGAGACTTATTAGACTATTTAGAGGACACATCAAAAGCAAATTCTATTGGTATTGGGTGTTTAAGGCAAAATTTTGAACAGTTAAAGAATTTATTTGATCAAAAAAATGACATTGAGTTTAAAGAGATTAACCAAAACTACTCGTTGAATCACTTAGAAGACCTCGTTCGTGAAAAATTCGAATCAAAGATCAAGAGTGAACGAACAAACAAAGATCAAAATTTGTATTTAATGCTCATCATTGTTTTAATGTTCATGGTAACTCTTGTAAGCAAATAAATACTGTAAAAATCTAAAATTTTGATTTAAAGATTCTTGGATTCAATTTTGTAAAAATGTGGGACTTAAGTCTTTGTAATTTAAAAGAAATAATCAAAATTGATGGCTTAAAGGTCTGTTTTAAACAAAACTTTAAGAACACTTTTTTAAAATAAGTTCTCTTTAAGATGTTCTTTATATTTTCATTTGGTATGCACGTTTTGAGTCTTTTTTCAAGTAGTTTTATTGAAGAGGAACATCAAATATGGTATTTTATTGGAACGACTCAACTTTATTTGGTTCTTTATGTTTCAATTCAAAAGAGAGTCTTTACAAAAAAGAATTGTATTTTTTATTTTCTCGGGTTATTCTTAGCTTTTCGGCTAATGCGGTCTGTAAATCAAACGGGAAATAAATGGATTCATATAAAAGATCTTGGAGATTTTTTGAAAGAGTAAAATTATTGATTTAACCCTAATTTAGTTTTTTCTAATTTTGAAATTATTTTAATAGAAATCCATCTAAAGTACCACTCATTATTTTTACAATCTTATCATTAGGTTTAATTTACAAAGTGACTAAAATTAAAATACGAACCATGACTGCGCTGATTCTAATGTTGGTTTTTGCGTTTCATTTTTCAACTTGTTTTGAACTTCTTAACTTGTAAGTATTTTAAATTTTTTTTTAAATTGGTTTCAGACATTTATCCATTTGTTGGCGTTGATCTCTGACCGCTTTTTTAAAGTTTTACTTTAGTCTCATTGAATATCATGATAAAATAAGGCTCATTAAATTCAAAAGTTATTTCTAATAGTGTTTCCGTGTTCTACGATCTCGAAAACACCAAAAAAAATTTTTTTCATGGAGGTAAAAAATCAAAAAATTTGCCTCTACCCTTTAGATTTTTGCAGCAATAAAAAGTCATGTGCTCTATTTAAAAATTTTAGTACTCATGATTGGAAAAAGCTATAATTCATTTTAAGATACGGCCTGAAAGCTAAAAGCCTGTCATTGAAGCTGGGACCATGATCGATGGTGAAAAAAATATCTCTAAAGCCATAATCGGGTGAAAACGGTTTAAGAGGTATTTTTTTAGTCAAATCAGATCTCTTCTTAGGGGATCAGCAATACCCATATTTTTGCATGAATCTGCTTAAACAAGAGACGATTCGGTACAAATCTCAGGAATTAATTTTTTTATTTTATTTTTCATTTTTGTATACTAGAGGACACAAAAAGTCATACAAATCAGACGAAAAAGAAAAATTATTTACCACGTTTTGACTGAAAACTATGATTTCTCTTATAGGAAAATAACAGTAAACCAGGAGGTTTGAAAAAAAAATCTCACACACAGGTAGGTGGGAAGGCTGTTTTTTCTAAGAAAATTGAAAAAAAAATACATGAAATGGTCAAAAATTGAGGGGGGTATATGACGAGAAAATATTTGAAATCAAAAATTTTTTTTTGAACTTTGGTGAAATTTTAGACCCACCCCTCAAGACCCCATGAGTAATTTTTTAAAAAAAAATAATAAAATCGATTGTTTAAACTCAGATTTTACATAGGGAGGGGGTATTGCCATGAAATTTTTTTTAATGGACCTTGAATTAAAAAATTTTCTTACTGATACACGATCCAGCTCGATTTCGAGATTATTAAAGACCATGGTAAAAACATGCATTCTTGCTTCAAGATCATCATTTACATAATTAATGGTTCATGATGAATCACTGGTATCTTTTAGCAATGTCAGTACCCGTTCGATAAACTTGTTGTTTGAAATTATTATTAAGAGCCATCCAAATCTTATGTTTGTATTTACGTATTTTAGGTACAATCGAAACTTGATTGCTCAAATATGTTATTTGTCAATAGGATCAAACTTAATTATGCAGTTATTTACGTTATCACGAAACAAAAATTTCATGCAACTCCTTGAAATTTTAATCAACAACTGGACATACTTCAACTGTTTAGTTCAACCAAGCCATAATTTAATCGTCATTTCATTATGGAGACTAATCGATGTTTTAATAGACACAATTTTTGAAAAAACACGAACAAAAATATTTACAAACCCTCATAATTTACTCTCTTTCTTCCAAATCATTTGTTTTTTCAGTTATTTTACACAAGGCAACTCAAATAGTTTGAACACAATTCAAATTTCAAGTGGTCTTGTTGGTATTAATCAACTAAATGAAGCACTGGTTGGCTTATTACTAATAACCTCAACTTATTCATCGTACATATTTTGGTCTTTATGTATGATAAAAAATTTGATTTTCTATGAGTTAGAGAGAGTCAAAAATATGACAATTAATAATAAGTATTTATACGTTTTGTGTTCTTTTTTAATTATAAAAAAAATTAATCATATTTTTTTATTTTAAGAGAAGCATTAAAAAGCTTGATGGTGATTCAAATTAATTTTTGGTTTTCATTTGATTTAATTGTTCTCACAATTTATTCATTCAATTCGTTTATTCAAAAAGAGCATTTGTTTGTTTGGAGTGTTTTTGCTCCAAAATTAATTTATCTTCTGGGCTCGGTGCTTATTCGACTCACATCAGTCATTTTTTATAATTTTATTTTTACGGTCTTATTTTAATTCGAATTATTTTTGTTTATGAATAAATCACAAGTGTCTAATGACTTTTAAAAAGATTGTATTCCTCATTTTGAATGATTAACTTTCAAATGTAAACATGAAATTATGTATTAACTCTATGAGGTCGTATTATTTATTAGCAGTCTGAGATTAAAAATTTGATTTTTTCGGAATATGAAAAAATAAAAAAAATGATCGAAATTTTTTTCAAAAATCCATTAGCTACAAAACTTAATTCTATATCAAAAAATATGATTTTTCTTATAATGATAATGAAAGCGTGAAAAACGATTCACTACTTGCTTGTATGTTATAACAGATAATAGTTTTTCTTCGGTTTCTCTAGTCCAAAAAATTTGGTCAACCCTAGGTTTTCATATTTTATTTTATTTCAATTGGGACTAAGGTAGTGTTCTTGTTACTTCTTAAAAAGTGATTTTTGTTTGTCAAAACAGTATGTTCTACTTCTTGCCCTAAGACTTTGGGTCCATTTGAATTGGCGGTATTCAACCTATGTTAAAACAATTGTAAACCGTAATGATTCAGAGAACTTGCTGAATTATAGACTAAGAGAAATAACAAAAATCAAAGCATGGAGATTTGACTTGAAACGGTAAAAAAAAGATGTTTTCATAAATGGAGAATCTAAAATCCTAGTGCAAACCTTAAGCTCTTTCAGTAAAACTTGTATCCTTTAAATTAAAGTTTGTATGTTATTAGTGATGTGTCGTTTTACTTTAGTTTACTCATTTGACTTGGGTTGGACATATGCTTCGTCGAACAACAAACGAACCGATAAGAACTTATAGTCTACAAGGAAGGCAAGCAACAAACTAGGTATATTCCTAATCTAATTAGCAAAAACATTCCCCTGTCTGTTGAGGAGAGTAGCACAAAATCGGAACGAGCGGAGAAGACTAGTGATCGCCTTTGGTAATAACACCCAAATGATGATGATAAATCATCGCAAAATAATTCTTTTAGAATTGATTTAGACTTTATACCTTTTCCTCAGTTATCGGAAACACGTCTAATTTATCCTCAAAATATCTAAAACTTTATATTAATTTTAAAATCATTTAGATTTATTTACAAAATTTAATTAAACAAAAAAAAGTTAAAAATAAAATATAACAAAAAAATTTATTTCTTTTTGGTACCACTAACCATTTCAATCTTAAAATAAAATACCCAATTACTAAAATATACAATTAAAATCCTTTTAAAACTTAATACCTTAGTCCTCTCTTTACGTTCTTTATCTTTTTTTGCCCATTCAGCCATTTGAGTTTGATCTAACTCGTCATAAAACATGTATCCACTTGTTTTTAAATCATCAATATGCTAAATAAAAAAAGTTCAAAGACATTTTGAGACATAACAAAAAAAAAAACATACCGTTTCAAAACTTGATCCGAACTCGTCAATTCCATAAGCATCTATGAGTTTTTCGTAAATACTCGGATTCTTAAATTTTTTCTTATTTTTAATGTCATTATTTATTGAATAATTGTAGTTTTCCATTCGGTCCAAAACTTGAATTATTTTGTTCTATTTTAAAAAAATTGATTTAAAATTAGTTTTTAAAAAAAATATGTAAATTTAACAAGAACCTGTAGACTTTGAGAGCATTGAGCTTCAGTCGCTGGTGGAAGTTTAATATTTTCACAACCTGGTAAGAACCCGTTTTGTTCACCTTAAATCACTAGACATAAAAATAGAACTCGAATTTTTGTTAAATTTTAGAATTACTGAAAAAATTGACATCAGTTTCGATGGGTTTTTCATCTGGCACACTCTCGACAGTTTGAGCTGGTTCATCGGAAGGCTTACTTTCAACTTGTTCTTTCTCTGTTTTTGATTTTTTCGGAAATTCGTCGTATGTATCATCATAATCCATTGATATTCCTTCTTGTGACTCATTCTCGGCCTCATCTCTAACTCTCTTTTTACTTCCATCTGAAGTTACTTCTTCAATCGGTGATCTACTTATTGACTTATCTCGAGATCTACTCCGAGATTGACTGCTTCTTGTTGAGTCAGTTTGTTCTGACTCAGATTCACTTTCAGTTTGACTCTCTGCGCCTGATTCATAAGCAGACACCAACGAAATAGCTAAAAAAACAAATATTACATAAACTGATTGAATAAAGGAAAGGGTTACCTTTAGGCTTTTTATCTTTAGGCATTTTTAAACTTGAAATAAATTCAATTTTTTTACAATATTTATAAAATTACCAGGATCCAAATTTTTGATAGAGACACAACATTTGTCTGATTTTAAAATTGCATTTCTAACTTAACATTTTATTTTTTAATTATTTTATTTTAATTGAGCAACAAATAAAAATCAGAAAGAAGTTTCTCTGATGAATCATCGAAAACAAACGAATAACTCATAATTGTCAATTTAAATTTAAACAAAAAATATTCTTTTCAACTCGCATGAGTAGTAAAATTTTTGTATTCCCACATAAAGAAAATTTGATATTTCCTTTTGTTGAAGTGATTTAATCAATAAAAAATATCATTCATTTATGATTTGTTTCAAATTAATAATTTTTTACTAAATAAAAAGGCTTCGATTTAAAAAAAAAAATTAGATTTTAATATTTAATAAAATATAAAAAATTTTAAGCTACCAAACAATATTCTCATTAATTGTTCAGACCCAATTATCAGGTATGTAATTCAACTTTTTTTTTAAAAAGGTTTAAATGATTCATATGTGAGCCCAGAACAAAAATTTGTTTTAATCGATAAGAGCTTAAGTAATCTTTTAACATGGAAAATATGAAAAGTCGTGACTTTGGAACCCTATTTTCTGTATAATATGGAATCGAAAAACTATTTTACAATAAGTTTCTAAGTTTTACTAACTAGATTTACATCCTGAATTTCTAGAAATATTTTATCAACATTAACAAGACTTAAATTTCAAGATATTTTACAAGTTTAAAGTCAATGTTTTTTATAAATAATATTTTTTTCAAGAATTTTATTCATTCAAGTCCAGGGTTATTTAATTTTAGTGTTTTGTTTTGTTTTTTAATGCAAGTCTCATATGAATAGCCACACAATTTATTAAACACTTAGGAGCTTTTATTGTTCTCTTAGGGATTCTGACTTAGAATAATCATTTTTGTATAATCGAAAACCTAGAATATAATTTAAAAAATAAATTGATTAAAATAATTCACTCTTTGACGAGCTCAGATTTGACTCAAAACAAGGAGCATGACATTCTGACAAGGCCAGGGGGGTATATTTTCACTGTCAAAAAAGCTTACCTGATTACTTTTTTTACATGTATAATAGACTAGTTCTTAGATGTAAAAAGATTTTTTGACAGGGGGAGGGGGTTTAATCAAATAGGCCTAGTGTTCAGATTTTTTTTTGTTAAGTACCCCATGCAATTAGTCAATAATTTTTATGAATAATTTTATAATGTAAAATCGTTTATGTCTAAGTCAAAATTTGAAACACTCCACTGCGTTTACCATGCCCAAAAATGATTTGACATAAAATCGCAATTTCTTTAGAAAATTCAAGAAAATTTTGACTTTTTTCTTTAGAAAAAAGATCGAAAAGTCTTTAACAAGGAAATTCGTTCCATTTTAATTGATCGAATTATTCCAGCGAAACTGTGAAGTAGAGTTTCGATAGGTGTAATTAACTACCAAGGCTTAATTTATTTAACAGTTGATACATAAATCGGGATTTTTCACCTTGAATTTAAGCAATCTGATACTCGAATGTAATTTTAAGAAAAAAAAATAAACAGCTTCCGTAATAAAATGACTAAATTTAAAAACAAAAAGTTAAGAAATTCTTATTCTTGGTTACTAAAAAACACTATTAATCAAACGAAAGACTCTTATTCATAAATTTAAGATAAATACTATTTAAAAAAAAAACGACTTTCATTTTTGACAAAATTGATACTTTTAAAAAAAGAAATATTTTAATGGAATTTTTGAAGATGAGAATCTGTCGAATACAAAACAAAATCTAGGCAATCTAATTAGCATTTTTTAAGATAATGTCGAATGACTCATTTTGTTGTTGTTTTTCAAATGACTCATTCTCAGGGTATCTCTCATCATATATCTAGGATTCATGTCATTAGACTTATAATAAGCATTTTTTTTGTTTCTTTCGTAATCAAATTATGTAAGAGCTTGATAAGAATTATTTATCAATTTTTATTGGTTTATAAAACTTTATTTTTTATGTTTATTCGAAAGAGAAAAACATAAATTAGAGTCCGAAATTTTAACCAATTGAGTTTGATTGTAAGAATAATAAAGTTAAATTTTGACTCAGTCTATATGATTCATTAAATTATGCTTGCAAGAAACATAAATAATTTTTTTAAAAATTAAAATCTTTTCGGCAGTTGAAACAATACTTGGCAAATCCTTCTTTTTTTTTTCTAAGTTTAAATTATGATAATTAAATCCATAATAATCTAAATGAAATGACTAAGTTTGTTTAAAATAATTTCTTTATTAATAATCAATTTTTATTTTTTCTTCTTTTTTCCATAGTTGAAGTAGAAATTATGTTTTATGTTTTTTTTTTTTTTTCATAAATGTAACAACAATAAAATTAACTCGAAAGCTTTGCTTTTCTTTTTGTTGTTGTTGTTGTGTTGAATCGAAGATTAAACAAGCAAAAATTAGAAAAAAAATATATTTTTCTATTTAGGATCAATTTTGTTTTTATTTCTAAAAAAGGGTATTACAACATTCTAAAATTAAGTCATGCATGATGATTTTTATTCATTATTTTACTTTATGACTAAACATTTTTAAGATTTTAAATGATTTAAAATTAAAAAATAAAATGAAAATTTATTAAAAAACAATAATGAGCACAAATTCGAATACATTTAATTGTACATCTATATCTCCAAATGCGAATAGACATTCAGATAATTTGACCATATGGTCTCATATAACGTCAAATTTACTTGAAAAATGGTTTAATGATCCGGATAGTGATTCAAAGGTGAAATTTTTTTTTTTCAAATTTTTGAAAACTAATTATGGAATTAGTAATCATTGTTGGTTAAATTATTTATCCCTTATGACACTACAAGATCAAGTGTATGTCGAGATAGGTGAGGGTAGTTGAATGTTTACTTGTTATTTTAAAAAAGACTTAGTACAACTCTGGTCATCCAAAACTTCCAAAAATGAACCTTCATGAAGGTTCACGAAGTTTCAAAAATGTTTAAAAAAATTTTCATATTTTCATAGCTTCATGGGTCCTTGAACCTTCAATCCTCAATTAAGGTGAATTCACACGTCAGTTTTCCCTTCCATATATCACACGTAGAAGTATGTGACCTTATCTAGGTTCCTAGTGATCCTAGTGTCTCGTATTTGAGACGGGCGAATATTTGTCGTCGGATGACTGATCCTTTACGGTATTATGTCGAAGAAGGTTCGGGGAAGTAGCTCGGCTGTTGAGACAAGGTTCTTTTGCGAACCTTCAAAACCTTCAACGTTCATGAACCCTCATTTTTGGAAGTTTTGAATAGACGAGAAATAAGCTCCCAAAAATCATCAAAACTTAGTAAGGTATATCATTTAAGGCTCCTTGAAACAGTCTCTGTAAATATGTAATCAAACTTTGATGTACTAACTTTAAAAAAAAACGTCCTTTCATGAACGTTCCGCGTTCATCCGAATTTGAAAGTTTACCTTTCGGACCCATTTCAGTAATGAAAGGTTGTGAAAGATTCTGAAAAATTTTAAACATGTGAACGACGAGTCTAGTAGGCTCACAGTTGTAGATTGTTCTTTTTTACTTTGAGTGTTTCTAATTTAAAAATCCCATCTGGCCAGAACTTGGAATTGTGAAGCCATATCATCTTATTTTATCAAAAAGAAGCGCCATTTTTTTTAAATTGCAGATAAGATAATTTTGAAATTTTGAATTAGTCATTACATGACTTAGGTCAAAGGTGTTTGTTTTTTTTTTCAAAAATAAAATCATGAAAGTTGAGTAACTAGTCAATTGAGGAACTAATTCGAGGGTTAGCACTTAACAATCAAAAAAGAATAAGTATGATATGAATCATTAATGACAAATTACTAATATCATCCTAAAGGTAGCATCACAATAGAAAATATTCATATCTCGAATATTACTTTGTCTAAGTTTTACCTTGAATTAAATTTTAATTTATGCATTTATGAATCACTTTTTTTTTTTTCTTTATTAAATATCAAAAAGTTAAAAAGTATTAATTTTTTTATTTATTTTCATTTAGCTGATAATTATTGACAGTCGCGAAACAAGTGATTACTCAAAAAAACATATTAAAAATTCAATCAATTTACCAGCGTCAAAAATTCTGTGTCAACAGCTCAAATCAGATAAAGTAAATTTGAAAACAAAAAAATTGTCCAAGAAATTTACATTATTCGCTCTTTTAAAGATTTCAATAAACGAATTACTCATCAAATACTCGGATAAAGACTTAATAAGCAATAATATAGACGAATTGAATATTGTTGTCTACGATCAAAAGTCCGAACATACAAATCAACTCGACTTTGAATATTCATTTACGATTTTATTACTTAAAAAATTGGCTCAAAAATACAAGTCAGTGTCATTTTTGACCGAGGGTTTTGTAAACTTTTACAGAATGTACCCGAAGTTATGTGAAGGTCTAGACGATTCGTTTTGTCCTATTACACCTCTTAAGACGTATCCAATTGTTTCTGTTACTTCCGAAGCGACACCATCGCCTAAAGAAACAGAAGTTTGTAAACAAAATTTATTCAATTTAAAACCAAGACAACTTCGACTCAATCACAGTCTATCAACATATGGCATAGACTTGAATTCATCATCGAACTCAGCCGTTTCTTCAATATCATCACTTGTCTCACTTGAAAACGATGCAAAAAATCAACCAAATTACCTTGGATCTCCCTCTGAAGACGTTCAACCTCTCAAAGAACCAACTAAAATTTTAGACTTTTTGTTTCTTGGGTCACAAGAAGACGCACTTTCAAAAACTTCTATGCAAAATTTGGACATTACATACGTTCTCAATGTGAGTATTACATGTCCAAAACCAGATTTTATAATCGATGCAAATTTTCTACGCATACCAATAAACGATGGTCATACCGCAAAAATAATAACTTATTTTGATGTTGCTTTTAAATTTATTGAAAAATGTCGCAAAGCAAATAAAAAAGTTTTGATACATTGTCTAGCGGGTATATCACGATCGCCAACATTGGCAATCGCATATTTAATGAGACATTTAAATTTAAAATCGGACGAAGCTTACAAACTTGTAAAAGATAAACGAAAAACAATATCGCCAAATTTTAATTTTCTAGGACAATTATACGAATACGAAAAGCAATTAATGAATAATGAATGTTTGGATAAAGTTGGTTCTGAATCAACAGCCGATTCGGCGTGTCTAGCTTATTTAAAATTCGAAATGAATTCACAACAACAACAACAACAACAACAACCCGAAAGTCACAAGTTAAATTTTACAAACAAAAAAAAGCCTTTTATTTTTAAATTTACGGACAAAAATTTTGTACTCAATTCCCCTAGTAAACAAAATTATTCACTCTTATCACCATCAACAGCTTTTTCTAATTTTAATCTAAACTCACCCAATGTTGATCACAAGCCTTTGTTTACAAAACAAAATGTAGTCAAATCGTTTACATGTAATTCGATTAAGGACATTAATACAACTAGTCAAACAAATCAAAAACAAAATGTAGTTATGCGTCGACCGACTAATTTATCTTTGTTAAACGATACCAAACAAAATAGTTTAAAGCGGCCAAGTTCAATTTTGTTAAATGGAAATTTTAATGTAAACAAATTAGATAATGAACCAGTTGCGTTGACTCGAACTTTTTCGAATACATCAGCCGGTTCAGCATCTTCAACTTGTTCGACTTGTTCAAACAATTCAAATACATCGTGTAATTGTGGTATCTCTAAAAAAGACTCGTTAAGTCAAATTGAATTTCAAAATCAAAAAAAAATCAAACTTTCTCCGATCGAAGATCGACTTTTTTTTAACAATTTTTGTAATAATCCAGAAAATGAAGAGACTAAACCAAAGACCCCAAATGCGACTATAACTAGTCCACTTACCCCTAATAGTATTTGGAACACGAATAATATTGTTTGTAGTTTTAATCAAAAATTAAACTATGAGATGAATAGTAAAAAAATGAAAACAAAATTCTCGTCAGACGAGAGTGGTGATGTGAGAATAAAAGAAGATATGAGTGAAGAAGATGATGAAGAAAATAATGAGAATAGCTTGTTTGTTACAACTAGTACGAATAAATCGTCTTCGTCTTCGTCGTCATCGAATAAAAATTCACTACACGGAAGTATTGAGACAATGATTGAAGTCTTATAAAATTGATGATTATTTTCAATTTAATTCAGGGAATTTGTCAAAAAATAAACAAAAAAAAAAGTAGTCTGTTTTATTTGTTTTTTTAATTTATCTTGTTTTGGGTTGTTTTGTTTGTAAATCTTCGTCATTTAAATGTGTTCTTTTGTTTCTACTTGAATTACAAAGTTCGTTTTTTCTTTCTTGTGTTGTAAATTTTATGATTTCAAAATTTTACTTTAAACAAAAAAAATTATTTTTTAAACATTTTTTTTTGCCAATATCGAAAATTTTTTAATAAAATTTTATTGAAATTCTAAAATTTCAGTTCATTTAAAAAATTTGATACCCCCTTTCCCAAAAAATAGCAGTGTGGCTACAAAAGTACTGTATGACAACTGGACTTAAAATGTAATTCAATCCAAAGAATAGTTTTATTTTCAAAGTCAAGGGTGCTGATTACGAATCTTAAAGAACTTTTTCATTATCATTTAAGGTTCGACCCAAGATTCAAGATCCTTGAAAGAGTTGTTCACATAAAACCGATAGAAGCATGGTTATAATATGATATTTATGACATAGATTCTGATAGAGCACAAAATATTACAAAAGCCAGTGTATTTTTTTGAATGAAAAAAAATTTTTAAGACTTATTTAATGGACCCAAAAGCAAAAACATGTCCCTTTTTTTTTAGTTTTTTTTAAATCTAGTCCTAAGGAACCCCAACAACATATATTGATTTATAGCTCTGTTTGTGGAGCAGAAAATTCTGAAGAAATCCTTTTTCTTTTTTAGAGATAGCATTAACGACGATTCGATGAGAAAATCTCATGGGATAAGAATTTCGCTAATCTGATTTCATATTCGTTATCAGCCTTAAACTAACCCATTTTTTTGCATTCCAAGAAAATAAAGATTACAAAAAAAAATGTAGTTTAAAATAAAATCAATTTTTAAATATTTTTTTCGGATTCTACGTATCCGAAAACCTAGGTCACTTTTTCGGAATTGTTGTGCTGTTTAATTTATTCCCGAGACTCGAAAATCAATAAAAAAACGCCCGTTAAACGTGACTGTTTAAAACGCCGTAAAACGCCCCAAAACGGCGTGAAACGGACAAATCAGCTTTTTACATTTAGATTAATCAGAATAAGATCCAAAACACTTAAATTTAAATTTGATACCAATGTTGTAGTCCTCGTTATGACTTCAACTACTTTCTTAAAGAGCATTTAGTTTAGCTGTGTTAATACTTGAAAGCTAACAGTTTATGACTGTATAGATTTCAAGTATAAAATCACAGTGTTTATTTTATTATAATTTAGTCTTTTTGAGATCTCTTTATTATTTTTCTTTAATATTTCTTTATTGTTTCTAAGGCTAGAAGCGGCCAATTTATTTAATAAAGATATCATTATTTAAATACTTATCTTTTGTTGTTGTCCCTTCTTTAGGTCTTTACCCCAATCTGATTTAAAGACAAGTAAAGCCGTACTTGATCTTTAAAAGTGGCGTCCCTAGGTATAAATTTTTTCTAAAAATTTTTTCCACCCACAACAAATTATCACGTGCTTTAAGGAAACTTTAATAAAGTATTAAAGTTTAAACACGTGAATAAATTATTTACATTTAAGGATTATCTAATCGATATATCCTATTTAATCAATCTTTACTAATCTATTATTGTAAAATTCTTTTTCCTATTTCCTTATCAAAATGGTGAATGGTCAAATGACACGTTTCACAGTGATAATGGTCACGTTTTTTTTGTTAATCGTCCGTTCAAATGGTTTGATTTTTGGACAACAACAACCGACTCTAACCGAGCGTTTCATCTCAATAATGTATCGTTCGTACGTTAATACCTGTGATTTTGGTCGTTTAATTGTGATAAACGTGCCAATCGAGACAGCGATAATCGTCGTTATTCTCACAGTGGTTTTGACAATGTACAAGTTGATTAAAAGAGGGAGGCATGGCACGTCGAGTCCAAGCTCCACCCCAACCAACTTCAACGTATTTAATACCATGTCACTTGATTCATCACGGAATAGTGCGACCGTGCAAGATCAAAGTCGAGCTCATATGGTAAATACTCGTTCAATCAAGGAACCAGAAATCTTCAAAGAAGGTATGGACGTTAAGTCATGGTTCATTTTAATGGACATTTATTTAAGAAACTTCGATACAGGCGAATGGCTCGAAATTGCCATAAGTTACATTGAAAACAAAGTTCTCCGTAGAATAAAAAATCTTGACGATTTTATACGTTCAAATTCGTTTAACGACTTCAAGTACAAATTACTCGAAACTCTCACAGTGAAACCACGTGAAGTTCCAGTTAAACTCGAGAAGCTGACTGATTACAAACAGACAGCAAAAGAAAGTATCAAAGATTATAGCGAAGCAATTATCAATTTGGTTAAGAAGCTTTTTCCAAACGTTGGAGACTCAAATGACATCGACAAGATTATTCAAGAGTGCTTTGTCGAAGGACTCTTCGATCAGAAGTTGAGAGAAGCAGTCCGTCTCAAGATGTTTAAAATGAAAAACATCAAAAAAGACGAGTCGTTCAAAATAAACGATTTGATAAATTACGCCGAGTGCAAGAACTCAAGCTACGATTCATCGAGTAAAAGTGATGCTCGATATTTTTCAAGTGAAAGCGACAATGCTCAACCCAGGAAGAATGTTCATTTTCATCCTCAAACGTTACAAAACGGCAAACCATTCAACGGTTTTAACAAGAATTTCAACAATCCGTACAACAATCGGTTCATTCCACAGGACACCCAAATTCACAGTGTTCCTTATCAAATTCAATCCGAACCTCCACAACAAACGAACCAAGTTTTACTGTTCAAACAAAGAAGCCGAAGAGCTTCGAAACAAAACGTTCCATTACAAGGTCAAGCAATTTTCAATAACACACTCGTCAATTATATGTGCGATAGTGGCGCCGATGTTTCCATAATTGACGAGAGGACGTTTTTGCTGATCAAACGTCATGATCCAAGAACAGTTTTGGAGGAGTATCGAGGTGGTAAACTTTTGTCAGCAAGTGGTGAGATTCGTGTATTGGGCTCGTTGAGATTAAAACGTTGCTTAATCTCACTACAAAACAATTTAAAAAATTCAAAATTATTAGTGACCGAGAATATATCCGGCTATCAATGCGTCTTGGGCCGAGATATTATAAATCGCTCACACGAGTTAAAACAAAGATTTCATGACTTCCGAAATTTTTTCAATCAAATCTCTTCTGGTGTATTGGAAGTGTTTAATGAAGAAATGGAACATCGTCGATTCCGCAAACAATTGAAAATTTTTCACAGTGTTGCTAAAACCAGTCTAAAGACTGAGAGTCAAATAAACTCAATCAAATCCGTGTCCAACGAACGAACAACACAAACGACGAGACCAATTCGAAAATCGAAAAACTCGAGTGTCGAACCATCCAATATTAATAGTATTATCGTAAACAAGAAGCAAACGAATCAAAATCGTAAAACGTTTGATATAAATAAAAGACTCACTGTGCAAAATAACGAACGTCAAACAACTCGTGAGACTGATCGTAGTTCTGCTAGTCGAACTGAGAACGAAGAAATACGAACAAATTCCAAGCGACTTAGCGCTCACAGTGATTCTTCAAAAATGTTCGAGTCGTTATATAATAATAATTACGGCCGAACTAATAAAATATCAAATCTAAAAGCCTCAAAGTTAGATGATACGAGTAGAATTGATAATTGTCAAAACAAACAAAGAAGACTCAACTCCATTAAAAAAACTACAGTGATGATGGTAAAAATCAAATATCACAGTGCTGGTGATTGAAATTTAAATTTAAAAAATTTTCCAAATTTTGTAAAAAAATAAACTAAGGGGGGAGGGGAATGGTCAAACAATTTATGACCATTTAAATTAAATTTGTTAATTGTAACTATTTCTATCAAATTTTGTAATTCTTTCTCTAAAGTGTAATTTCTGTTTCGTTTTCCGGTAAAATTTTCAACTCAGGGGGGAGGTATGTTGTAGTCCTCGTTATGACTTCAACTACTTTCTTAAAGAGCATTTAGTTTAGCTGTGTTAATACTTGAAAGCTAACAGTTTATGACTGTATAGATTTCAAGTATAAAATCACAGTGTTTATTTTATTATAATTTAGTCTTTTTGAGATCTCTTTATTATTTTTCTTTAATATTTCTTTATTGTTTCTAAGGCTAGAAGCGGCCAATTTATTTAATAAAGATATCATTATTTAAATACTTATCTTTTGTTGTTGTCCCTTCTTTAGGTCTTTACCCCAATCTGATTTAAAGACAAGTCCAGCCGAATACTTGATCTTTAAAACCAACTTGAATGAAAACCACCGCCGCTATCAAACCCCCGACCCCCATCAAAAAAAACATGTCCTATTCAACAAGATCTGGCTGTCAATTATTTTTGATTTAGAGTTGAAGCTTTTATATTCGTTAAAACATTCCAAATTAATTTAAAAACTAAATATCAAATGTGAATATCAAAATCTATTCAAGACAAAAAAAAATCACTCAAATTTTTTTTAATTCGTTTAAAACATTTATTAATTATTAAATTTCTCATTCATCCAAAACTTTAAAACCTTAATTATGTTCATAAATAAGAGATGTTTCAATCACTATCTTTTTGTTTCCAAATTCATAATAAACAAATTTTTGATTTAGTTTTTCATTTTTTAACAGAAAAGTTTTTTAGTCAACATAAGTCCAAAAACTGTAAACTATTTTCGAAATAATTTCTTGATCTTAATTGTTAAGACTTTCAATTTCAAATTCAAATTAAAAATTTTTCCAAACTGAAAAATTATCAAATTCAAACATTTGTGAAGGGATTTTTTAACCAAAACCTCGTAGGTATGCTTTTAAGTTATGTCACACACATAATTGGTTCAATTGAAAATATTTAATATGAATCAAATTCAAAAAAAAAATTTATTTGACAATGGACGATTTCAAAAATTTAAGATTATTTTTTTTAAACATTTTAATTTTAGTTTTATAAGTTTTAAAAGGAATAATGATAGGTTTTGATATTACTGAAAATGAACTTAAGAAAAAATTATCAGATGTCATAAAGGCAAAAGATTCCCTCGGAAGAAATATAAAGCAAGATTTGATTAAGAAAAAAATGGATAAAGATGGATGTGTATGAGCCCAAGTGACCGAAACAGAGGAAAGTGAAAGTCAAATTTAAAAAAATAACTTTTCTTATATTTTTTTTATAGAAAAATTTTTAAAAACTATTTTTTTAACTAGATTAACTATTTATTTAACTTTTTTAATTTTTAACTTTTTAAAATAACGATTAATTTTTGGAAGAAGAAATTGTGTTGAAAGAAAACGGGATTAAAAAGGTGGAAAAGCGTCGGCTCAATAAACGATGATGATTGATTTTTTGTGAAGAAAACGGGCGTTAAAAGCCATTTTAAATCTAAATGGAAATCGGGGCTTTCTGAAAAAATTTTAAAAACGGGCGTTTAACGCCTGTATTCTAATTCAAAGGATAGCGGTCAAGGCTAAATTTTTGAAAAAAAACGGGCGTTTTACGGCGTTTTAAACAGTCACGTTTAACGGTGAAAAAAACGCCCGTGTAGACGGTCGTTTAAACGGGCGTTTAACGGTCTGTTTTTCGTTTCTCGGGTATGAAATTTTAGGGCCAAAAGTAGGTACAGCTTATTGTAATTCCGAAAAAATCAAAGAATTTTAGGCAAAAAATGCTTAAAAAGTATGAAAACGATTATTAAAAGTTTCCAAATACCCTTGTCTCCGGCGATTAGTATTTGAGCTTTTTTTGACGGTTTTGATGGACGTCACTAAATATCTATGTGATTTCGCATGATGCTAATTGGTGTTTGACAATAAAAAAACTATATTGAGAAATCTACCATGTTGAATAATGCATATATTCTTAAAATTAATGCAAAACGGTCTCTGGTGTTTTTTTTCAGCAATTTTAAGCTGAAATTTCTGACAAAGTAAACGAAATATGTTCAATAAAACTGTTTTCAAAACAGCAAAATTCAAGAATAACAATGATTTATTTTCAATAAAATTTTGCTTATTTTCTAGCTTTGGATTTTGTCATCATATTCTGGCAAAATATTAATGTTCTATGCATGAAATCTTCGTTTTTTAATGTAGAACATGCGTTGACATTCACGCTTATACTAAAAAGACCGAGGAGTCATTACGATTTTTTATAATGAAAAAAAAATTCAATAAATTTTGGAATTTTTTGAAAGATTCATAGCGACATTTATTCAACAATAATCAGAAAAGATACAACAGAGTCTCAAGACTTTTTCACAAAACCAAAGATTATGCTTTCCTGAATCATTTTTTGCAGTTTTGAGTCATTTATATCTCTCCTATGTGTTATTAAGCTTGTAGACCTAGACGAAAGTCGTTCGATCTCATTAAAGTAAAATTTATTCAAAATTATTCATTATCTATTTTTAATTTTTTAGTTGATTTGTCGCTTTAGGCATTCATATGCAATGTTTTTTGAATAATTTCGCAAACAAATGTCGCATGCAAATGAAAGTGACGTTTAAAAATATCGTAAGATAGTCAAATTATAAAATCGATGAATAATCAAAGAGTGTTCATCTTAAAAATAACTCATTCGTTTCGTCATTAGAGACAAAACCTAATTTTTCTAATGACGATCTAGAGTATCAAGATTGGCTGAGAATAGAGAAAGAAGTCATTAGGATTACTCAAATGTTTAATCAAGCATTGGTCTACGCAAAGTTTCGAAATTTAAAGTCATAAAATCAAAAAAAAATAAAATTTAAAGTGAAAAAAAAATTTATTTTTACAAAAAAATACAAAATTAAAAATGGAATTAATTTTTGTGTTTAGTTCGTTGAATTTTATCGATTTGATCTTGTTGATTTTTTGAAAGAATTCTTGATACATGTACCGGAATAGGTACCACAATTTTATTACTTGATTCAAAATTAATCTCATTCGAATTAGTGTTTGTGTCTGTTTTGTGTAAACTTCTAAAATACCCCGTTTTTACACGTTTCCATTTTGCTCGTCTATTTTGAAACCATATTTTAACTTGCATTTCACTTAAATTCAACAATTTGGCTATTTCGGAGCGTTCGTTAAGCGACAAATATTTTTTAGCTATAAACTCTTTCTCAAGCTCTATAAGTTGACTACTTGTAAAAGCAGTTCGTTTTCGACGTGACTTGTCCGTTGAAGTTGAAGAAGCCACTTCTTCTGTTAAATCACAATCGTCACTACTCGAATCACTTTTTGTATCAACTTCATTTTTATCATCAGTGGTCAAATTTAACAAGCCTGATGCGCTCAACATTCTCGGATAGAGCATATAAAATTGAGCTAAAAGAACAGAATTCATTTTATCTTTGTCCGTATCGCTAAGGATTCTATCAATAAAAAAATCCTTTCCCCCTTTTCTTTCGATTGGCTTATCCATTTTTTTTTTATTTCACAAAATGAATTGAAAAAGTTAAAACAAGTGATAATAAATTAAAGGCAATTATCCGAATTTACAGAACAATTAAAGAAGATTGTCCTCGTTTATGATTTTTAGTGAAATGATGCTGATTTTCTTTTTTTTTTGTTTCAGAAAGGATTAGATTTTATTCTGGTTGTACGAGTATTAAATTTCAGTTGTTCAAATTTTTTTTTTAAAAGTAATTTAATTTATTAGTTTTTTTTTAAGAGCCAGCGCGAACACAACAAAAAGTCGGCATTTAATTAATCAAAAAATTTTAAGAAAATCACGAAAATAAAGAAAATTTGTTAAACTTTTTTTTTTTTAATAAAAAAAATATACGAAAGATCAATTAATAAACAAAGAGTGTAAGTTTCAGTAGTAGTGATCAAGTTTTAGTTTTTTTTTTTAATAAAATGTTGTTTCACAACCTTAAAGAAACAATAAAAAAAAATGAGAACGACTTAATGGATAATTCTCAGCAAAAAAGTCACAATTTAAAACTAAATATTTATTACTGATTAATTAAGCGAAAATTTAGAGTTAAAATTCTTTAAATGTTTTAAATAAATAATTGAAACAATTTACATTAAAGTTTTAAAGCAATTCGTTTTAAACCTCGTAAATTTCAACAAATAAGGTTCTATGGTTATATATACCTCTGATTTTGAAAAGTGTGAAACAACGCCCGGCTTCGGAATAGTTTAGTGGTTGGATTATCATTTATTGGAGAAGATGATCCAGTTTAGAATCAAGAATCCCCTGAAAATGCTAAATAGGTGGAATTAATATTTTCTTAAAAATGACTCCCTACAGTTGCAGTCTGGTTCAATTTGGCGCTAACTGAAGTTTGTAGCGTTCGCTCAATCCAAATTTGTTTAAAAAATTTTCAGTTTGATCAAAGACTAGTGTCAAAAGCTCTATGCGATTAGTACAATAGTACTATTTTCCTTATGCATACACACCATAATCTTGCTGACACATACATGCCGATAATTTTGTATGAGCTAGGGTAGCAGTGTTGTGCTCAACTAACACAAGAGACATTGAATATTTTTGACGCGGCTAGAATTCGATCTCACCACCTTCTAACATGGATAGACAATGAACTTGAAAAGACTTAAAAAACTTTTTGCACTTTTTGGTATTTTGCCAAGTTAGCTGACCTTTTGTACTTTTTGTACTTTTTGGTTTTCCAATTAAAACCTGACCTTTTTGCACTTTTTGTACTTTTTGGTATTTTGACAAGATAGCTGACCTTTTTGCACTTTTTGCACATTTTGGAAATTTGAAAAGATATCCACACTTATTTTACTCTTTAAAACTTCTCCAAAAACCAAAAACTATATCAAAGAAATCTAACCATAAAATTAGCCATAATTATTTATATGACGAGTCTGTCGACAAAAAGGTCAGGTTTTTATTGGAAAAACCAAAAAGTACAAAAGGGTCAGGTTTTTATTGGAAAAACCAAAAAGTACAAAAGGGTCAGGTTTTTATTGGAAAAAACAAAAAGTACAAAAAGAATATTATTTCAAAAAATTTTCATTGTCTATTGCTCCCTTAAAATTGACGAATGTCGGCTAAGATAAACGCGTCATCACCGCCCCTCTTCTTTTTTCTTAAAAATACAAACTATGGTTCAGGAAATTCAAAACTTTGGTGCTATCTAAATCAGTCATTTTTGACATCGGAACCGTAATTTACGACCCCGAAAACCCCAAAATCAACTTTTTCATGGGGGTCAAAAACCAAAATTTTTACCCTTACCCCTCCGCTTTTTTCAGCCTAGTGATAAGTTGCTTAATTTAAACATTTAAGAAATCATGATCGGAAAAAGATAATTTTCATATTGAGGTACCATCTGAAAGCTAAAAAGCTCCCATTGACGCTGCCACCAAAATCGGCCGAATAAAAAAATGGTAAAAAAAAGGCATTTTTTTAGTCATATTGTATATAGTCCCATGAAAAAATTGATTTTTGTGATTTTCGGGGTCGTAAATTACGGTTCCGATGTCAAAAATGACAAATTCGGATAGCACTAAAGTTTTGAATTTCCTAAACCTTAAAGTTCTTTAAAACTTCAGAATACAAACTACACCAAGTTTTTCAGAATTATTTTTTTTTCTCCTGGATAAATAAAAAAAATTCACGACCATCAGTCAACGCTTGAGATTCCATCGGCCCCAAAAACACCCAAAATTCCCACCAACCCAAATATGAAATATCGAAAAAAATCGATTCTTAAAAGGAGCTTTTACTCCGCTAATAATCTCCCACAGCACTTATTTTGGTATATGAGAAAAACAACTTTCTCCTCAAGGTAGTTACAATGGTAGTCCAATTGTAATTTTGAGTTGTAACTCTACCAGTTGCCGGTCCCAAGTCCGGATAAAATAAGAAAAAAATTGATTTCAATCATTATCTGGTTATTCATCATGCAAGGAATCTTTTTTTCGAGACAAAAACGTTAAAGACAAATCAATGGTCATTGCATTAATATTAAACAAAAATGGACTTAATTAAAAATTATTTTTATCAAAAAAAAAAATTAATAATTCCTGAATATAATTTTATGATCTAAAAAAAAATTAAATATTATCAATACACCACTAATTGATATTTTATCAATAGGTAGTATACTATGCACTTTTAATTATCTGTTAATTAAAATCTCATTCCTCAACAAATAAAAAAAAATGACTGATAATTTTTATAAAAATTTCGATAACGACGATGATGACATATCGTTTGATCCTTACGACGAAGTCAGGTAAAATTCGATTAAAAAAATTTCAAAACTCTTTTTCAAAAATTAACTCTTAAATTATTAAGTTATTATTATGGAAATCTTAACCGAGAAGATGTAAAGTCGATACTTGAGGATGCACCTATAGGGACTTTTTTGATACGAGACAGTACCAAAGATGTCGATCAAAAAGTCTTATGTGTCAAGTAAGAGCTAAAGCCTTTTGAAAATAAACAAATTTAATTCTGTTGTTTCAGAGAAGCCCCAAAATGTATAAATAATTACAAAATAATTCATAAACTAGTCGAAGAAGAAACAAAAACACACGTCTTTTATCTCTATGGAAAAGAGAATTGTTTATTCTCGAGCATTCCGAATATACTCGAATTTTACTCGAATCATTATCTTAATCAAAGTCCGCTTATAAAACCAGGATTTTACCACAAAAAGTGTGTTGCCTTGTACGACTTTCTTGAAAATGGGGTATCGTCTTTTAATCTTTTTTTGTAGTTTTATTTTGAAAATTTATTTGGGGATTTTTTTTTTTCAAAGGACCCAAATGAAGATCTTTACTTCAAAAAAGGGGATTATTTAACTATAATTGAGTATACTCAGGGTGAAAATTGGTGGAAAGCATCGAATGAGTCCGGTAAAATTGGACTTGTTCCAGTACCGTTAATACGCAAAATCAAACCTGTAATTATTCAAATTTTGTAAAAATTAAAAGTTTTTAAAAAATTGAATTTAAAGGGTGAATGGCCTTCAATAAGAGCAGAAATTGAAATAAAAAAAAATCAAAAGAGTGGTCAGGTAACAATCAATAAGGCTCTTATTGAATCAACTGAAGAAGAGAGCATTTACAGTGAAGAAATGGTAAGTCTTACGAAAAAACGTCTAAAAGAAACTTTAAAATTTTGTTTTTTTAAGAATGAAAAATGTCCTTTTAATGTTCGAGTTGTTGAGGATTACACTCCATCTCCGTATGAACATTCATGTATAAGTCTCAAAAAAGGTCAGATAGTAACTGTTTTAGAAATGAAATCAATGGGTAAATGGTTTGGTCAGTGTCAGTCTGATGGTAAAAAAGGTCTTTTTCCGTTCAATCGAGTAGAAATTTTGAATGATTAAAAAAAAACAAAAAAGAATAAAATACTCAATTTTTTCTATCAGTCATAAAAGTATTACAAAAAATTTTTTACTGTTATTTTAAGATTCTTTTTTTATATTTAAAATTTTTTTATAATAAATTTTTTGTTAAATTTTGATTTTCTCGAGTGTTATTCTTATTCTTTCTTATGCTTTATGAATCTTCTCCATAGGAGTTTTAACCAGAGATCTGATTTAGATTCGGTTAAAGATTAAATGGGTCTGAATTTAGGTAAACTAAATTCCTTTTCACCGCTCGCTTATGGCAAATATAGAGCGAACTAACATAACACTGTATAAGTGTTAGCTTAAATCTCTAAAACACGTAAATTTGTAGAATTACTGGTCTTGTAGTAAAAATCTAAAACTTGTAAAAAAAAATCCGATTTGAGTTATTTACTGATTTTTTAAATCTTTTAGTTAATTACTGAAATAGTTTTAGGAAATTACTTAAACCAAAGGTAAACTTATTAAATAAAATGAAAGCGAATTCGAATTTTTTGAATCTCAAAGCGATCGGATTGATTCGCGGTGAATTTCATTTTACATTCCCTCATCATACTCCATTTGACCGGATTCAGTAACTGCCCAATCATAGCCTGTGTGTATTTCTAGTCTTGGAAGACATTGTGTAACAAAAAAGTAGCTGCCTTTTCCATTCATCTATAAACTAGTTGAATTCAGGGAATTATGAGTTTTTAGCGATTCAGAAATTTAGCATTTCAACAGTTCATTTCTAGCCATACAGCCCATACTTTGAGACCGTAACATTACCTAACAAGTATCATTGTGGTTCTTGTCTTCTTCTTTTTTGTTTTGCTATCAATTATTGTTAGATTTTATTAATCAACACAGGTAAGTCTTAAAAATTGACTTACTAGAAATCATTTATTTAAACAGTAAAATGAAAAATGAAACAGAAATCGAAAATTAGTCGTCTTTCTTTTTTTTTTCTATACAAATACAGTGGTGATTTGATAGGACTTTACATAAATTTACGTAAATTACCGTTAATTATTGAATTTTTACCAAAATTTACGTAAAATACCGTAAAATCACAAAAGTAAAAAATTCGGATTTTACCATATTTATCGATGTTTCAGGTAAATTTACGATAATTTTTGGAAATTTTGGTAAAAATAAAAAATGCCAGTCATTTTTTGGGTCAAATTTTTTGGGAGTCCAAGTACGAGGTCTCAAAAAATCGAGTTTTGGAAACTAAATGTTTCAAACTACCGTATTACCTCAAATACAAGTAACCACAAATAGAAGAAAGTTGCTTTTATTTGAGTTAAAATTTTCCTTTTATTTGAGTTATTTTTTTTCTAAAAAAATGTCTCGTTTAAAAGAAACGAAACACTTTTTTGAATGAATAAATAATGATAAAAAGCTTCAAAAACATGATTTTTTGTTTCAAATAAAAGAAAAACTTAGAAAAAAATTTCTTTTATTTGAGTCACTTTTTTGGACTTTTAAATTTTCGAATAGAAGAAATTCTTTGATGACCGAACTGTCTTTTATTTGAGGTAATACGGTATTGATTTACGTCTCTTTTTTGGTTTTAGAGGGAAATATTATCGACATCAACAAAACCGCTCAAATACTAGACATCTTTCGAAATTTATCAGAAACAATGACTGGCATTTTCAAAAATTATCGTAAATTTACCTGAAATATCGATAAATATGGTAAAATCCGAATTCTTTACTTTTGTGATTTTACGGTATTTTACGTACTTTTTGGTAAAAATTCAATAATTTACGGTAATTTAAGTCCTCCTATCAAATCACCACTTTAGGATCCTTAAAAATCAAATTCATAGTCTAAACAACAACCAACTACGAAAATCGATATGCTGTTATTGATAAAGTATTTCTCTTTTTTTCTGAGTTTTTGTGTCTTTCCTTTGCTTGGTAAAACGACCATGATTAGTAAGAAAATATTTATTTTGAAAGGAAAAAGTCATTCCAGAATTTTACTAAATTTTTTAGTTTCTTACTGAAAAGATTTAAAAATTAACTTAATTCCAAATAGGATTTTATAATTTTACTGACGAGAACGTAAACTTACAAATTTACTTAGTAAAAAACTCAAACTCAATTTTTTTTTATTAATTTTGCATTTTTCCTGATCGATACGTATTTCTACAAATAAACGTATTTTACATTTTTACTCTTACATAAGCACTAATAAGAAAAAGAGATCTCAATATGAGAAAAACAATGAGTTTGTCTGGTTTTTGAATAAAATTTTGGAATTCTCTGTTGACCGAAAAAGGTTGTCTTTTTCAGTTGAAAAATTGTGAGAATTAAATTTTTAATTTGCTTAAAAAAAAATTCAATAAAAAACAAAAGAGTGGGAAAGAAGATCAGTAGAGAAGTAGTGAATTATGGCATTGAAAGACTTTTAAATTACAATTGAATTTTTTTGTTTTTGCTACTAAACTAATGAATGCAAAATATATTTCATCATTTTTTTTCATCAGACGCACATTAAACTTCTTCTGTGAATCTGGTCTCTTCTGAACAGAACTGCAACAATTGTTCAATAAATTAGCACTGTTAATTTACAAAGGACGTCCAAAACTTTAGTTTTTTTTGCATCGATCTTGGTCGAAGATTATTTATTTATTAATTTTCCAACACATCAGTTCTTTCCTTTTGATAATTCAAATGGACTCTGTTTATGTGTGCTGTCATTTTGGAAATTAATAATAATGTGAATAGAGAACCTAGAAAGAGTAAAAATCTTGAGTATTGAAACATTTTAAGTACTAAAAGGCTTGGTGCTAATTTTTGTGCAACGCAATTAATAATCCTTTTGCGCAAATTTCCAAAATCATTAGTATTATTCAACTGGTATTAATTTTAAAATTAAATGAAAGTGTATTTTATAAACTAATAAAATCGATCCTTATATTTAATAAAATTTATTTTTTTGGATTGCGTCATCGTCTTTTTAATAAAAAAAAAAGATACTCAAACAGATTTAATTTAAAAATTACTTGTTGAATTAGAGCCTAAGACTGAATTAAAACTGTCTGTTTTTCGAATAACTGATTCAAAAAAACAAAATTTTAATAAAAATGCTCTTTTCAATTTTAAATATATTTTTATACATTTCAATTACAAATGGTCATGTATTGAAAGATTCAGCCGTGTTTCTTGTCTATTCCAAGCGTGATTTGCGACCCGTAAATGAGATAACAAAAGATGGTTTCAGAATGGACACCTTTATGGACTTGAATTTTATGAAATGTTTACATAAATGCTTTACATTACAACATTGCATATTAGCCTTTCATGATAGAATTAATTCAAAGGTTTGTAATCTTTTGGTTCAAACAAATTCATTGGAAAGAGTCTATCTTCTTGATAGAGGCTTGTTCATATTTTTAAAAAACGGTAAGAATAGTGCAAAAATTTTGGACAAATTTGTAAAAATTCAAAATTTTGTTTCAGAGCATCATCATTTTTTGGATGAATATTCTACCATTGAGGCTAAACAAGAATCTGATTTCGATTGTTCGAATGGTTCATGTTATTGTCTAGATCCTCTAAAAGTGTATTCTCAATCGGCTTCGAGATGTGAAAAATGTCGCGCTGGTTGGAAAGTTTACAAAAATTCTTGCTATCAAGAAATTTTAACTCAAATGAATTGGTATGATTTCAAGCTACACTGTGAAACACTTAATTCAACTTTGATTATACTTGAAGACTCTGAAAAGTTCAAACACTTTCGTTTAATTGCCATGAATCTTACATCTATTACCAAGAATCAAAGAACTTGGGTAAATTAATTAAAATAAAAAGCAGTTTAAAATAATTTTATATTTTAAGGTAGGGTCAAATAACGACGAGAAAAATAATGTGAAATGGTTGAACAATAAACCGGTTAACAATTCATTTTTAAGTTTAGCTAATTTTAACAATACGAATAGTTGTGTTGCGTTTTACATGACTCCTGATTGCATGCTTCAAACACTTTTTTGTTGGAGTCGATCCCAAGGAATATGTGAATATTATGCATAAACAAGTGATCCTTATCATATTGTGTGGTCAAGTTTATTGGAAAAATTTTTTTTTTCCAATTGATAATAGTAAATTGTCGTAAATTCCCAAAAAAAATAAAATCTAATTTATTATATTTAATATATTTATATTAAAATAATAATAAAAAAATCAATATTTTTGTTCAATTTTGAATCTTTATTATTAGATAGGGTTCTAAATTAGAATCGAAATATAAGAACATAAAGTATTAGAACTTCTAATTCTTCCAAAAGTCAAAGAGCTGTTTTTTGATTAATTTTTTTTGCATCAAAATTAAAACGAATTGGTTAAAACGATAGAATTCTTAAACTTTCAATGAGAATGCGATTTCTGCAAAATGAAGCAAATTTGTCACACTTTAAACTTTAGCTTTGCAAGTACAGAGAAATTTTGCAGTTTTGTGAATTCTTATATTTTTTGATTTTAAAGTTTTACCACAATAAAAATTAAACTTTCCATAAAATACGGATTCGAATTTGCGGATCGATGAATCCGGAGCCTAAAAAACGGATTTTAAATGTCTTAAACACGGATACAAATTCAAAATAAAAAGCTTTGATTTTTGAAAAAACCATTGATATAAAAAATCAAAACTAAAATTCAGGCAACTAAAAAATCGTTGCCCTCTTAGGTTAGAGAAGCTATAGCTAAGGAGCCCCAAATCATAAATCTTACTAGCTTTAAATTCTATTCCTCCTCTATGATACAATGAATCCAAGACAAGTTCTATCATAATTGTCTCTGGAGATAGGTGAGGGTTTGTCATCAAACAAATAGTTTTCTTTAATACAAGCGATTTTTCTAAAATTTGAGCATTTTTACTTGAAAATTTACGGGAAATTGATATTTCGGACATATTGTTGTATCAAGAGTTACTTATAAATTGAAAAACCCTCACATATTCTTGTAAAGAAAGACTTAAACCATAAAGCTGATAAGTTTGGGTCTTATCTAGATATAAGATTTAAGAGAAATTAGCTCTGAAAAACCATGAAAAACTAACTAAGATTTATGATTTTTAAAGACTTCAAAATGAAATTACGAAAATTATGACGCTAAAACAGTACGCTGTCAGTTATTGGTGTCCATATTTGAAAAAAAAGATATAAATGAGTTAGAGAAAGTGCAACGAAAAGCAACTAAGCTGATTCCAGAACTGGGTGGCTTGGATTATGCACAACGCTTGTCTAAACTACATATAACGAATCTCAGAACAAGAAGATTAAGGGATGACCTAAGGCATCTTGAAGTTCATGCTCATCTGCTCATGCTCAATCCAGTTTCTTGCTAATAACTTTTTATTTAAACATTATAAATCAGTTCTGCAAAATGCTAAATTATTTAACAAACATGCTAAACCTTAAATAAAGCTCTGCAAAAACTCTGCAAAAGTATTACGCAGTTATTTAAATCCTTTATAATGGCTTGTTTTTGCATAAATATGCAGAGTTTATGCAGAAGTTTTGTAGAGCCTTATTTAAGGTTTAGCATGTTTGTTACATAATTTAGCATTTTGCAGAACTGATTTATAATGTTTCAATTAAAAGTTATTAAAGAAGAAACTGGATTGAGCATGTGCAGATTATCATGAACTTCAAGATGCCGATCAATATTCGAATTTTTGTTAATTTATTTTTTTTAAATATTGTTTAGCATCCCATGCTAATTTTATTTCATCAAAAAAAAATTTAATTTAAATGTTTTTTAGTTAATAATTTTAACTTTACATTTTGAGCATGTGATAATGAGCATGAACTTCAACATGCCTGACCTAATTCAAATGTACAAAGTGGCAAACAAATACGAACATGTTGAATTTAATAAAGGAATCAATTAAGCTCTAAACACAAGGTCCGCACGCAGAAGATATGAATTAAGAAGAAAAAGGAATTTCACAGTAAAATCTTATCTATTCCTGTGGAACCCCATTTTTTTATCCATCTGCTTAATTAAGAGACGATTATGCATTAAACATGAGACTTTTTTTAGAGTGGACTCAGGGCTCAATCTTAAAGTATATATAAATAATTGATTGCAAAATGTGATCCGTATAGCTCTGGTTGTGCTTCTAACGAGTTGTAAAGGCATATTTAGTTCAAGGTACTCAAATTTCAAATAAAGAGTCTGTTGAAGTGTTCTTGAAACCAACAATTCAAAGATAACATCGAAAAATTAAAAAAAAATTGATGAAATAAAATTTATTTTATTTCTTTAATAAATAAATAAAAAAAAACACTTGAAAAATATTTATAAAAATTATCATAAAACAAAAAAATAACTTAATAAAGTCGTAAAGATATCTTTAAAAAAAATATCAAAAGAAAAAAGATTAATTTCTTCTTCTTTTTTTTTCAAAAACTTAGATTAAAACATTTATTTATTGCTCTAAATGTAACCTTTTAAAATTTTATTTCATTTATATTTTTTGGGTTGTGACATGACTTTTAAATTATTAAGCACATGATAAAAAAAATTCTTTTTTCAAAAACGGCTATTAATTCTTAACAAAGTAAACCTTCATCAAATAGAATAGAATAGTAACTTTGAATAATAAATGGATTTTATTTCACTAATTTTATTAAAATATGCTAAAATTTAATTTTATCTAGAGAATATTTTATTCTAAATAAGTCATTTATTTTTTGGTAGATGAGAAGCTTAATTTTTTGAATTAAAATGAGTTATTGGCGTTACTCGTATGTTATCTTCCTCTTGGCTGAGTAATTGAAATACAGTGCTGGTCATCAGTGGCGTAGCTAGACAATTTCAGATGGGGGGGGGGTCTCAAAAATAGATGAAAATTCCAAATTATTCTTAAACATTCTTAAAGAGAAAATCACCAGATTGACAATAGTGTTTGCTAAAAATACAAAATATTCATACCCTAAAATACCGGAACCCTAAACTACAGTGTTTTTACTTAAAAATTTACTTTCGGCGTAAGAAAACGTTGGAAAATAAAAAAAACGCGAATTTTTTAAGAAGAGTGTAAGTAAGCGTTAGTAATATAAAAGAAAGCGTTAGGGTGAGTGTGAGAGAGTCTGGGACAGCGTTAGGGTGAGTGTGAGAGAGTCTGGGACAGCGTTAGGGTGAGTGTGAGAGTGACTGAGACAGCGTTAGAGTGAGTGTGAGAGAGTCTGGGACAGCGTTAGGGTGAGTGTGAGATCGACTGAGACAGCGTTAGAGTGAGTGTGAGAGAGTCTGGGACAGCGTTAGGGTGAGTGTGAGAGAGTCTGGGACAGCGTTAGGGTGAGTGTGAGAGTGACTGAGACAGCGTTAGAGTGAGTGTGAGAGAGTCTGGGACAGCGTTAGGGTGAGTGTGAGAGAGTCTGGGACAGCGTTAGAGTGAGTGTGAGAGAGTCTGGGACAGCGTTAGAGTGAGTGTGAGAGAGTCTGGGACAGCGTTAGGGTGAGTGTGAGAGTGACTGAGACAGCGTTAGAGTGAGTGTGAGAGAGTCTGAGTCTGGGAGTCATCTTTAGAGTTATTGAAATAAACAAACTATTTTATATTTCAAATTTATCTCGGATCCTTGAGTCTAATAATCACTCCAACCTCCTTTTCTTTTTATAATTTTTGTAACACTCTTTAGTTGAAAAACATTTAAAATAACTGATGATTTTTGAAAACAAAATGATTACTTTTTATGCATTAAAACAAAATTGCAGCATTTTTGAACTGTTAGTTTTTTTTCAACGAATTTGTATATGTATTTTATCAAATCCTCTATAGATCACCAAATCTCACACTCACCCTAACGCTGTCCCAGACTCTCTCACACTCAACCCAACGCTGTCCCAGACTCTCTCACACTCACTCTAACGCTGTCTCAGTCACTCTCACACTCACCCTAACGCTGTCCCAGACTCTCTCACACTCACTCTAACGCTGTCTCAGTCACTCTCACACTCACCCTAACGCTGTCCCAGACTCTCTCACACTCACTCTAACGCTGTCCCAGTCACTCTCACACTCACCCTAACGCTGTCCCAGACTCTCTCACACTCAACCCAACGCTGTCCCAGACTCTCTCACACTCACTCTAACGCTGTCTCAGTCACTCTCACACTCACCCTAACGCTGTCCCAGACTCTCTCACACTCACTCTAACGCTGTCTCAGTCACTCTCACACTCACCCTAACGCTGTCCCAGACTCTCTCACACTCACTCTAACGCTGTCCCAGTCACTCTCACACTCACCCTAACGCTGTCCCAGACTCTCTCCTTCACAACCCAACGCTTTTTATTTTTTTATTATCGCATGTTTAGCACTTTCCAATTTTCAGTTCGAACTTTCCAACGCTTTTTGTAAAAAAGTAAATATTAATATAAAAACACTGTATTATCATAACCAGCCGATGAAACTCCGATTAAATATCTTTCAAAATGTGCTTTTTGAAAAAATTGTCACGGGATTAGTTGTCTTAAAAGTATAGTTGCCAGCCAGGTAGAGTTTAATCCCGGTAGCTGGACAAAATAACCAGCTGAATGATTTTTTGGTTTGTAACTATAAGAAAATAATGAATTGTAAGTTTATTCGAGCCTGTATCTTTTGACTGAGACTCCCAAATTTTCAACAGGGGGGCTCAAGCCCTGGTTTGCCATATGGACGCTACGCCACTGCTGGTCATTCACTCGTTCAGTACTTCGACAATAGTCTTTTAAAATCCGTGCATGGACTTAAATACAGCAGGGTCACCTAGCCAGATTTGTTACTTTGTATTTTCAATTTATTTTGAGGCTTTTAGTTGAGATATGAAGGCTATTCCACGCCTAAAATCGGTTAGTTGGTCGTACATCAAAATTATGTATCATTGTATTAAAAAAGTCAAAGAGAATTCTTAATTTTAAAAACTGTATTTTTTTATTTTAGATTTATTTCACTCTTTTTGTTTACAGCTAGACATTAGACTGACGTGTTAATTCACAATCAAACAAAAAACAACAAAAAAATCACTTTATTTTTAAAACTTAAGCATCGGATTATTAATTTTTTCAAATTAAGACTTGAATAAAACTGGTTTAAATACTTCTAACTTTGAATTATTTTATCACGTTGTTAAAAATAAAAAATAAAAGAAGTGAATGTCAATTTTTGTCTGTAAGCAATACCGGTTTTATTTCAGTAGTTTCTTTTAATGAAAAACATATTTATAAAAAAAAACGCATTTAGATGTGCTGTTTCAATTTACTTCTTTTTAATTTTTAATGTACGACATTTTAATTCTATTTTTTTAAATGATTTTTAATGTTAAATTTATTTTTTAAGCTTTGTTTGGTGTGCTCTATGGTTTAATTACGTTGATAAATAATAGACCATTAACTTTAGGTTTAAAATTTTATATTGTTTCCTTGTAATCAAATATTTTTAAAATGTTAAAATTTTAATTTTAAACATGCTTTAAGGGATGATCTTTACAACTTTTTTTAGACCATGAGTAATTTGATAAGATAGTAATAGACTGCTAACTGTGTTAAAATTGATTCAAAAAGGTAAAAAAAGGAATATAATTAATAAAGCCAGATTTTATTTAAAGCTAGGCCTAACGTTTAAGATGAATCATCAAAAAATTTGAAAACTTTCCAATATCATCTCCTTTACGAATAAAAACGGAAATATTTAGGTTACTTAGCGGCAGTTTTTTTTTATTTTAATGTCACCGCTCATGTCTCTAGAACAAATTTAAATGAGAAATACCTTGTTCTGAACCTTGAATACAGAAATAATCAAATGTTTTCTTCAAAGTCCGATCGACATCATTTCGATAAGATGTCTGTTTGTCATAGATAGAGCTGGACTTGAGTCCCCGCGACTCTAAATATGACTTAGCTAAGAAAGGCGAAAGAGGGGACAATAGACCCTACCCCCAAAAAAAAAATCTGAAAATTTTCAAAATAAGCGAACAAATCGCGGGAAAATTAAAAATTTTAGATGGGTTTATCGGATTATCCATTAATAATGAATAGCTAAGAAATGAACAATAGAGACAGTATCGGCATATAAAAAAAATATTTTGTCTTTATTTTATCCAGAAATTAAGATCCTCGAAGCTCTGTTCAAACCGCAGTTACTGTAGCGGGAATTTAGGAGAGACTTTAAAGGAAATAAACAGGACTATGATGCTTGTCTTTTTTGCATGTTTTTTGTTAAAACAAATTAGTTTCGATTCAGATACATTTTCCCACTCTTTTTTCCCCGCTATTATTTTCCCCATAACCAAAGTTCCCATTTAACATTTTTCCCATATTAACAATTTTCCTACTTAACAAAAATCCTATATTAGCATTTTTCCCACTTAACAATTTTTCTATGTAACCAAACTCCCATAAAATAAAAATAAAAAATTAGCCAATCAAAAAATTTTAAAACTTGCCATACGATTACTCATTAATTTTACATAATTTCTTTTTACGTTGTAGCTTTTCCAGCATACCGCTGAATTTTATGAACTTACTAAATCGGAAATACAGACCATACTTTATGTAACACAAAGTGGGAAAACCAGCATAGAAACTTTATATAACTTTAAATTAAGACTTTTAGCTCTCCTTGGACCTTATGTACTTTATGAGCCCTCGTTAATCTGATTCTTTGGCCTAGTCAATATAATTTTAGTTAAAGATTCATAAAATTTTCATAAAAGCTTCCGTGATTTTATTGATACCTTTGTGTAAAGGACATAAGGTGCAAAAAAAATCAAAATAGTCTTTTATTTAGGAAAGAATTCTCTTAAAGTTAAAAAAGGCTCCATAAGTGATTTTTATGCGGTCGTTGACAATAGATGCAATCTTTAAATTTGCAGTTACTTTAAATTGGAAAATATTAAGTGGAAAGAGCTGAATATCTTGATCCAGAACATACAAAATATTGATTAAATACTTTTATTGGTTTCTTCTAGCTCCGCCTTGAAAGTGGGGAAAATGATAAACAGGGAAAAAAATTTAAGGGAAAATTGTACTGCGTGTTAAATAAAAAGTGGGACAAATGTCAGAAGTGAAATAAAAAAAATAGGGAAAAAAATTGCGGGGAAAATGTACGTTGACCATTAGTTTCATATGTACAATGTTATTCGACAAGCCAATGTTCAGTTCAAGATTCAAAACATTTATCCCATAAATGAAGTTCAAATTTGTGAAAATTAACCAATTGTTACTCTAAGCCTTTCATAAAATTTAGATTCATGTCAATTTTTCTTAAAATCCAAAAAAAAATAATCCATTTAAGCTTTAAATAAAATTTTTTAATTTATTTTCTTATAATAAAATAAGGAACGGTTATAAAATTAAATTCTAAAAATTAGCATAAAAAAAGGTATGTGTATCCAAGGATAAGCGTGGACCATAATTAAAGCTAATTGTGTTTTTTTTTCTTATGTTAATTTTAAAACAGAATTTTTTATCAACATTAAAATCATAATTTTTTTTTAATTGAAAATTTTAGTTTATAAAACAACGGTAATTTGCGTCGATAATTTTTTTTTGTTATAGTTGTTGTTCATCATCAGGTTCATCAGACTCTAATATTTTTTTTTTCTCTGGTAAATTTGTATTTTTTAAATGAACTATTTCGATCAATTAAACGGTTGTTTATAAAATCGATTTTTTGATAAGTTTGTTGAAATTTTTTGAATTTTATAATTTGTTTTTTTTTTTTAATGTGAATTTGTCAGCTTTCAATCACGAATGTTTTTGATCGTCTTTGTCATCATTTTTTAAATAACATCAATTTATTTGTTTAAAAAAAAAAATTATATTTTTTTTAACTCTTATGTTTAGATGCTTAAGGTGATCTTGTACTATCTAAACGTAATATACGAATATTTATTCGCTATTTACAGAGATTTCCTAGGCGTTAAACTCTTTGTTGATATTAAAAGAACACTTTCAAAATTTGATAAAGAGAAAAGTAATGTATTCGAAGAATTCAGAAAAATAGTTAAAACTCAACCGAACAAACCTTGTATTGTCTTTAATGATCAAATATGGACATTCCAATATGTAAATATTCTAATTTTAACCTTTATATTACTATGGATTTATTTTATTTGATCGCGTCAAATCTCAAACACTCAACTTTCTCTTAGAAAATTACTCTTACATTAAACCGCCTCTATTTGTATACAGTAGTTTTTTTTAAATATTTCGATAGGTAAAGTACTGTTTCAAAATCTCATACCTTTAGTTTATAGACTAGGTTGAGGAGGTTAGAATGAGGTACTATCGAGCCATTGATATTAAGAAATTTAAACATACATCTAATGTTAAAGACCTAATTTTCTGGGTACAAATAGAGGCACGAGTAAAGCTCACATAAAAAGTTTATGCGGGAATTCTTAAATATATTTCAAAATAAAACTGAGTTAAAAAAAGATCATGACTCATGACTGTAATGTATTAATCGTATTTTTTTAGCTATAAAGAACATAAAATAAAATCTCGAATGAGAACTTATTTTGATTGTCTCATGAGATCAAAGAATAAAAATTTAAAAAAAAATTTCCACCAAACGCCTACTTTTTGAAGGAAAGAAAATATCCGAGTTTAATTTCTTTACTGCACTGCTCCTGAAAAAAGGCGTACCCAGTACCATACCGTACATTGGCGTAGCCAGAAAATAATAGCGGGCTTTTGTCCCATGAAATTGAGGACTAAAACAATGATTTGGATACAAGAAGTCTAATGAAACTTTGATCCTAGTGTATAGAAATCGTTAAAAAATTTTTGCAAAAATGTTTAATTTTTAGAATAGAAATTTCGCCTCAAAAAAACTGAGGCGAGCTACGCCAATGATACCGTACCATACCATACCATTCAGCCGTACCGTACCATCGTACCATACCATAAAACTTTCAAAATTTTAAAAATTTTTTAAATTTTAGGATTGGTACGATGGTACGCTCCGTTACGGTGTACGGTACGCCTTTTTATCAGGAGCACTCGGGACTTCAGAGACGCAGTATCGAAATGCGTCCAAACGGAAAGTCAGGATGCGTTTTGACTCATTTTGACGAGTTGTCCGGTGTGTCCATCATGACGCGTTTTGACGTGTCAGGACATAGAGACGCACAAAGACGCGTTTTGACACTGTGTGTCTCCGAAGTCCCGGACAGTGCTGTATTTAAAGAGTTTTTATAAAGTCTAATATTCCTATCACAAAGAAATGCTCGAATATAAGGAAAAGTATTTAGAGTTACTTTCCCCTACACATGGAAATCGAATTGAATAGAAAGGTTTTGAGGATGCAATTTCCTAAAATATTTGATTTTTTAACAAGCTAAATTAATCTTTGCTTTCGTAAGTTTTACACTTGCGTTCCTTTTACCTAAAATTTAAGACTAAGTTTGAGATTATAACGCCTTTAGCCATCCATAGTAAAAATTCAGAGTTTTGATTAATACTTTTGGAAAATTTTAATAAAAATTATTAAAGCTAGAGGACTATTGTAATCGAGTAGCAAATTTATTTTCAACAAAATTCAACTTAAAAAAAGGCGATTGTGTCGCTATTTTTATGGATAATAAGCCAGAGTACGTTGGTCTATGGCTTGGTCTATCAAAACTTGGTGTTATAAGTGCTTTAATAAATACAAATTTAAAATCCGAACCACTTAGATACTCAATAAGTATTTCAAAAGCTAAAGTTGTTATTTTTTCATCTAACCTTGAATCAGGTACATTTTAATTTTTAAATTTTCGATTAAATTTTGAAAAAAAAATTTTTTTCTTAAGCTGTAAACGAAATCAAAAACGAACTAGACAAAGGCACAGCTTTGGTAATTGAATCGGAACAAGCCAAAACAACAAACGCTTTTAATCTTGAAAGTTTACTTGAAAAAACTACCTCTGAATACATTCAACCAAAAGACATAATAACTTCGAACGATACTATTTTATACATTTACACAAGTGGTACAACTGGTTTACCGAAACCGGCAGTCATAAAACAAAGTCGTTATTACGGTGGAGCTGCAACATTTTTTCGAGCAGCAGGTCTTGATAAAAACGATACCGTTTATGTGACATTACCAATTTATCATGGCAATGGTACATTATTAGGTGTAGGCTCAGCTTTGACTGTAGGTTCAACAATTGTTTTGCGTAAAAAGTTTAGTGCATCGAATTTTTGGAAAGATTGTATTCAATACAATTGTACTGCGTTTATTTATGTTGGCGAGATATGCAGATTTTTAGTAAATCAGCCTCCGTCTGCATTAGATCGTGCTCATAAGGTTCGTAAGGCGTATGGCAATGGTTTAAGAGCCAATGTATGGAAAGAGTTTAATGAAAGATTTGGGGTTAAATGTTTTGAATTTTACGCAGCTTCAGAGGGGAATTGTACAATGGCCAATTTGGCTTATCGAGTCGGCTCTTGTGGGTTTATACCTTTGATAAGCAAAATTTTTAAAAATATTTACCCGATATTCTTGATTAAAATCGACGAAGACATGAATCCGATTCGCGACGAAAAAGGATTCTGTATTCAATGTAAAACAGGAGAAAAGGGTCTTTTAATCGGAATGATTGGTGATAGTCCAACTAAAGCCTATAACGGATACGCCAATAATCCAGAGGCTTCAAAAAAAAAAATAATCGAAAATGTCTTCAAAAAAGGTCAAAGAGCTTTCAATACAGGAGATTCAATGATGATGGACAGATACGGGTACATGTATTTTTGTGATCGTTTGGGTGATACGTATCGTTGGAGAGGAGAAAATGTATCGACAATCGAAGTCGAAAATCAAATAAGCAGATTTTTACATTCCAAAGAAGCTGTTGTTTATGGTGTTGAGATACCTGGTCAAGAGGGTCGAGCAGGTATGGTCGCTCTTGCCGAGACACCTAAATCAATTGATCTTGATGATCTAACCGAAAAAATCAAAAAAGATTTACCGTCTTATTCAAGACCTTTGTTCATTCGGTTCACTGCTGAGCTAGACCATACAGGTAAACTTAAACTCAAAGTATAATCAGTCCCATTTTGACAAATTTTTTTTAAAGGCACATTCAAAGCAAAAAAGACAAAGCTAGTCGAAGAAAGCTATAATATTACAATCTTAAAAGACGTTATCTATTTTTTTGACGTTAAAGACCAAAAGTATAAAGAGTTAACCAATGAAATTTATCAAAGTATTCTAAACGGAAACGTTCGTTTTTAAGCATCGAGTTTTTTTGTTTGTTTTTTTTTGAATAAAAATTGTTAAACCAATTTTCTTGTTCTATCCCTTAAAGGATAAACTCACCTATTAAAATTAGATTTATCCCGTTCCAAAAAAACAACAACTAACATTTCAGGTTTAAATTTAAATTGTGCTTTTTATTTTTTTTCTTTAAATCTTATTTTTAGATTGACACACAAACCAAATCTAATTTTGGATTTGGGTAGAATAAATATGTTTGAAAAATTAAGTTCTTAAAAAAATCTTTCTTTATTGATATTTCGAAAAAACTCTACGTTACATTTCAATAAGTGGATACTTTATCAATCTAGCTTTATCTACGCTCACGATATTTTTTTAAACACTCATAAACCAACTATTGAAAACTAGTTTATCAAGAAAGCTAGTTATCAAAGTGTAAATAGTTCAAAAATAGGTTTTGAATAACAATCTCATTTTTGTTAAAAGTAAGATAAGCATTTAGTTACTAACCATAGCTTATGAACATTGTACCTTCGAAATCTTGCATCTAAAAGCCTGACTCGATCGCACTTATTCGCAAGGAAATTCGTTTTGCTCTGAAAGTTTAAATGCCGTTGTTACAATTACCTCAGAAGACGTTTGTCTCACTTTATTTAAGTTCGAACAAAATTGGCAAGTTTAGAAACGATGTTAACTCTAGGGTTTGAAAGTTCGAAGGTTCTGTTTTTTTATTATCAGAAGAAAGAAACGCCCTTAGCCAAAAAAATCGAATGTGAAATTTTAGGGTGATTTTCTGAAATGGAAGATTTTTTGATAGAGGAGAATGGGTTCATTATATGACCTCAAAAATATTTTATTTTATTAAATACTCCATGAGTTAAAAACGCAAGGTCCTTAAAAAACGGAATTTTTGTGACCGCTTTTCGGCTACTTTTTTTCCTTAAAATTCCGCAAAATAACATCCTAAACAAAATCTCCGTATTTTAGATGCTTTATAAAATTTTACGAAAAATGCGGTAAAAAATTTACGTAATACAAGTAATAATATAACTCAAGAGATTTAAATAGTTTGTTTAAGAGAAGATCGCTTATGGCGCTGTTTTCCCTATATATGAAGTTAAGTCCTTAAGTTAGTCGATCTTTTCTAAATTTGTCAATATTCATAAATATACTAACCTGGTCGTTCACATGTTCCAAAAATGAACGTTCAATTCCTTTCATGAACATTCATGAACGTTCATAAACGTTCGCGTTCATCCGAATTCGCCCGAATCTTCAAAAGTTTTTAGAACCTTTCATATCCTTTCATAAACTTTCATAGCTTTTCGAGACCTTTCATAACTTTTCAGGACCTTTTCATAATTTTTTGGAGATTTTCAAATGGAGATATGAAAGGTTCTAAAAACTTTTGAAGATTCGGGCGAATTCGGATGAACGCGAACGTTCATGAACGTTCATGAATGTTCATGAAAGGAATTGAACGTTCATTTTTGGAACATGTGAACGACCAGGTTAGTACAGCTTATTATTTTTATTTATTTCTTGTATCATTTATATATATATATTCAATTCACTCGAAAGGCTTAGTGCCAAACTCATTTAGAGCCAAGTGAACCCATTTATTCAATAAAAAAAATAAAAATAAACATATAAAAAATGAAACCCAAATTTGCCAGTATTTAAAAATCAAAGTTTTTAAATTTTAAATCAAAATTTTCAAAAGTTTTTAAAAAGTCCAAATAAAAATAGTTGACATTATTTCTGATACGAGCTTTGAACGTAAATGGAGTATGTTTGATCTCGTTTAAGATTACACTATTTACAAATTTCGAATAAAAATATCCAAACGTTCTTGTTCCATATTCATTGAATTTACCTTTTGATGGTACAATTAAATGAGTATCGTTTCTTAGCTTATAAGGTCGAATAAGTTCACCGTTAAATATTAATTTGGATTTCAATTCTTCCGGAGAGTAAGGGTTTTTAAAAATCGAATAGATGAAATTTGAAAGACGAATAACAAGGCGATGAATAAAGCAGTTGATATTTAATCTTTCTAGTTCGCTGTTGAATCGATTAAAGTCTTGATTATCATTTATAAGCGGATTTATATTAAAGAGCTTGTAGAGGCATAAGTAGTACGCATCCGAGATCTTCTGAACAGTCTTCTTAGGATAATAGATCGAAATTGTTGAGCAGTAGTCGAAATGGGGAAGAATAAATGTCTTAAAGAACTGGAGTTTAACTGGAAACGACAGATAACAAAGATCCTGAATCGAATAAAGACGTTTGTTAATCGAGCTTCTGAGTTCACTTACGTGTTTTTCGAAGTTAAGTTTATTATCAATGGTAATCCCAAGCAGCTCGAAAGAATCGACAACTTCAACAATTGCATGACCAACATGAATTTGCTTTGGGAGTTCAATATTTCTTTTTTTTGTGATGAACATTATCTTGGTTTTTGACCAGTTTATATCAATACGGTTAAAGTTGCACCAGTTGATTAGGTGTTCGATCGAACGGTCGAATAAATTTAATAACTCATCAAGGTTATTAGCTACTAGCGAAAGCGTTGTATCATCAGCAAAAAGTTTAATTTGGAAATTTATCAGGTAGTATACCAAATCGTTTATAAAAATAAGGAATAAGAGTGGCCCGAGTACACTCCCTTGAGGAACACCAAGTTTGATTTCTCTAGAAGATGACAAATTAGAGTTATAATTTACTTTTTGTTGCCGATTAAAGAAGTAATTCGCAATAAATCTAATTGCATTATGGTCAAAACCATATTTTTTTAGTTTGATAAGAAGCAATTTTGTGTCGACAGTGTCAAAAGCTTTCTTAAAATCGATGAATATAAATAATGCAATTAGACGCTCGCTTAACACATTGAACATTTGCGAAATGATTGTGTGAAGAGCTGTTTCACAACTACGGCCATTGCGGAAACCATGTTGATGATCGTTTAAGAGTTTGTTTTTAATAAAGTAATCACTGATTTGTTTAAAGATAATTTTTTCGAAAACTTTAGCTATGGGTGATAGTACTGAAATTCCACGGTAGTTATTTATATCATCAACCGGACCTTTGTTCTTATAAAGGGGTGTGACAACTGCTACTTTAAAATCGTCTGGTACTACCCCAGCAGTTATACATCTATTGAAGAGGCCTGCGAGGAAACGAGATATAAAAGGACATATTGATTTTAATATTTTAGTCGGGATTCCATCATAACCAGGGCCGCTTGATTCAGATAGTTTGTCGATGTGTTCAATTATATCTGATTCAGTTACTCGTTCGAAGGTAAATGAATTCGAATTTAGTTTTTGATCGTTTATGAGTTCGTCGAACAAGTTATCACAAAAGTTCTCACACTGCTGATAATTGATTTTTGATTCAGATTGTATAGACGTAAAAAAAAGATTAAACATTTCAGACATATCAGGAATCGAGTTAGCTTTTTTGTCACCAAAATTGAGTTCCGAAGGACAATTGGAATTTCGTGTTTTGTCTGATTTCATCTTGATGTGAGTCGAGTAGAATTCCCAAAACTTCTTGGAATTCTTAAAGTCATGAATTGTTTTTTTTTGGAAGTAATTGATCATTTTAAAATCATGTTGTTTGGCAAAATGATTTTTCCAATAATAAAATAATGCATATTTTAGGCCATTTGATTTGTCTGAGTTGTAAGATTTGTATGCTGAATCACGGCAAAATTTTATATATAAAAGCTCGTCGTCAAACCAAGGGAACATATCACTACTTTTTAGTCTAATCTCTTTTAACGGCGAAATTTTGTCTAAAATCGAATGGACCTCGGTCTTAAATGAAGCCCATTGCTCATTGATGCAGTTAATTAAGCTGATTCGATTAAGATCAATTTTTGATATTTCCTCGACGATTAAATTGATATTTTTGAGAGATAGATTTCGACCCATGATCGTTTTTGTTTCTTTCTTAATTGGGCTAATGTTTAATTTGGCAACGATGAAAGAGTGATCACTGAAAGGACACTCAATAATTGCTGTGTCTTTAACACAATTACCATTGTGAAGAATTACATCTAATAGAGAACTTTTGGTTTTAAGCTCGGAAGTACTTTTAAAGTAAACTGTTTTTGTTCTAGTCGGTTCGATGATGAAATTTATGAGGGAATGACTCGACAAAAAATCATTTAAACTTGGGCATTTGTTCAAGTGGCTTTCCATATTGAGATCGCCAATTATGAAAAGTGGAATATTCGAGTCAAGAGAGAATATTAGATTGTCAAGTTGTGACAGGTATTCATCATTTTTGACATTGGGCGCTTTGTAGCTGTGAATCAAGTTAATTAGTTGGTTGCGAACTTTGAATTGAGTGTAAATATATTCGAATTCTGTTGAGCTTGTTTTTTGTTTCGTAATTTTTATCCCATTTTTTGCATAAACCAAAAGACCACCGCCGATTTCTTTACATGATTTATTCGTATTTAAGGGTCTATTATAAAAAATTTCGTTGTAACTGGGGTTTTTGAATTGGTTGATAGGCCGATTAGGATTTAGTCTTGTTTCACTCAATAAAACAATGTCAAATTTAGCTTTATTAAGTATTTGTTGAACTTCATAGCCTTTGTTAGTAAGTGAGTTGATATTTAAATGTAAAATATTAAAATCTGATGATGAATAGTTAATGAGTTTTTCTAAATATTGCGAGTTTTGAGATTTCGATAAGATTACTGGTTTATTCGGTCACATTTTAATTGGTAGATCGATAACACCTTTATTAAGAATTTCATTCTTAATATGGTTACGAAATCTGTTAATATCACTAAGACTGAACGAAATCTTAGAGTCATAACAAAGAAATCGGGCAAATAGACAAATAAATACACCACAGTCTGTTTGAATAAAAATTGTTAAACCAATTTTCTTGTTCTATCCCTTAAAGGATAAACTCACCTATTAAAATTAGATTTATCCCGTTCCAAAAAAACAACAACTAACATTTCAGGTTTAAATTTAAATTGTGCTTTTTATTTTTTTTCTTTAAATCTTATTTTTAGATTGACACACAAACCAAATCTAATTTTGGATTTGGGTAGAATAAATATGTTTGAAAAATTAAGTTCTTAAAAAAATCTTTCTTTATTGATATTTCGAAAAAACTCTACGTTACATTTCAATAAGTGGATACTTTATCAATCTAGCTTTATCTACGCTCACGATATTTTTTTAAACACTCATAAACCAACTATTGAAAACTAGTTTATCAAGAAAGCTAGTTATCAAAGTGTAAATAGTTCAAAAATAGGTTTTGAATAACAATCTCATTTTTGTTAAAAGTAAGATAAGCATTTAGTTACTAACCATAGCTTATGAACATTGTACCTTCGAAATCTTGCATCTAAAAGCCTGACTCGATCGCACTTATTCGCAAGGAAATTCGTTTTGCTCTGAAAGTTTAAATGCCGTTGTTACAATTACCTCAGAAGACGTTTGTCTCACTTTATTTAAGTTCGAACAAAATTGGCAAGTTTAGAAACGATGTTAACTCTAGGGTTTGAAAGTTCGAAGGTTCTGTTTTTTTATTATCAGAAGAAAGAAACGCCCTTAGCCAAAAAAATCGAATGTGAAATTTTAGGGTGATTTTCTGAAATGGAAGATTTTTTGATAGAGGAGAATGGGTTCATTATATGACCTCAAAAATATTTTATTTTATTAAATACTCCATGAGTTAAAAACGCAAGGTCCTTAAAAAACGGAATTTTTGTGACCGCTTTTCGGCTACTTTTTTTCCTTAAAATTCCGCAAAATAACATCCTAAACAAAATCTCCGTATTTTAGATGCTTTATAAAATTTTACGAAAAATGCGGTAAAAAATTTACGTAATACAAGTAATAATATAACTCAAGAGATTTAAATAGTTTGTTTAAGAGAAGATCGCTTATGGCGCTGTTTTCCCTATATATGAAGTTAAGTCCTTAAGTTAGTCGATCTTTTCTTAATTTGTCAATATTCATAAATATACTAACCTGGTCGTTCACATGTTCCAAAAATGAACGTTCAATTCCTTTCATGAACATTCATGAACGTTCATAAACGTTCGCGTTCATCCGAATTCGCCCGAATCTTCAAAAGTTTTTAGAACCTTTCATATCCTTTCATAAACTTTCATAGCTTTTCGAGACCTTTCATAACTTTTCAGGACCTTTTCATAATTTTTTGGAGATTTTCAAATGGAGATATGAAAGGTTCTAAAAACTTTTGAAGATTCGGGCGAATTCGGATGAACGCGAACGTTCATGAACGTTCATGAATGTTCATGAAAGGAATTGAACGTTCATTTTTGGAACATGTGAACGACCAGGTTAGTACAGCTTATTATTTTTATTTATTTCTTGTATCATTTAAAAGGACAAAGTTGTTTAAAGAAAATATCATCAGCATAAAGAACTTTTAATCTACATTCTAAAAAAAATCCGGACCCCCGTTAAACTGTTTCAATTTTTTTTCAAAAGTTTTAAGGAGCCCCAGATAATAAGTTTTACTAGCTTTAAATTCTATTCACCCCTATGTTACAATATAACCAAGTAAAAAAGTGTCTCAACATCTAGAGATAGGTGAGAATGTGTCAGTTAACAAATAATTTGCTTACAGAAAATTAATTTGTCCCATGATATCATTTGGTATCAGAATTTATGACAATTTTTGTATCATCTACTATCAGCTTCGATCAGTTTAAATCATATGATATCAGTAAGGGAATTGCCAACGAATACTGATGAAAACTGATATCAGATGATACCAGATGACATCAGATGAGGTCAGCTGATATCATTTGATATCATGGGACAAATTAATTTCCACCACTGTACATACAAGTTGTTTCCCTATAATTTAGGCAACTTAAAATTGCAAATCAATTCATAAAAATTCAAAAAACTCAAGGTAAACATTAAATCTAAAACCTTAGGGATATGTCCTGCAAACTTCTTCAAAATTATTGCGCATTTAAATCAAATCGATTAAGATTGTCTGCACTCTGCAAGAAGTATTTCGAAACATATCCCTAAGGTTTTACATTTAATGTTTACCTTGATGGAATAACTCTGCAGAACTAAAACCGTATCCCTGCTTTTGTTAAAACTTTCAAAATTCGAATTGAGTTTTTTGATTTTTTATGAATTGATTTGCAATTTCAAGTCGCCATAATTTAAAACTTGTAGAAACTAAAAGTCTTCAGTACCTTAAAATTACAAAAAATGGGGAAATTAATCTCAAGTTAAAATTTTTTTTTCGTTAAGTTTATTTGCATCAGTTGAATCAATTACCATAAAATTTTGCTAATTATCTAAAACACGAAAATTCCGAATTTTAGAATCGATCACGGAAATTCCGTTTTCTAAATAAAATCTACAAAATCAGTGCATTTTAATCTCTAGAATCCGATTTAAATTTACTTGTTCAGATTAACCAGGGTCAACTGTAATTAAGTTATGAAAAAAATGTCTGTAAATTTTTAAAATCGAAATCCACCTAACCAGTCTCATATGCTGTGTTAAGATAATGCACGAGTGAATTCAGAACGTTGTTGTCAAAATATTTCAAGCAAAAAACTTAATCATAGTATGGCTCCATTTTTAAAAAAAACGAAGCAAAGACGCCATAAATAGTTATTTGTTCTGGCAATTTAGTTGTTGTGGGAGAACAAAGACTTTGTCACTCGATAAAAATAATCGAAAATTAGGTTGCTTTGGACGTATAGTAGAAATCGATGAGCCCATGTAAGCTAGATTTAAACATTTATTTGGAAAATATCTTTAGAGAGAGAAACTGTAGGTGTTTGGGATGATTAACAAATTTGTTTATAAAATTTTTTGTTCACCTATTTGTCTAAAAATAATAAGGTGAACAAATTGTTCACATAATAAGTGAACATATGTTCACCTAACAGGGGAGACCCGAAAGTTATAATGGTCAAGTAAGAGGGGTTATGGACACAGATTCGAATTTCACACAAATTTTCAAGCTAATATTTTCTAAAGTTTAACCTTTTTTGCTCTACATGTTTAAAAATTAATTTTGACGCAAAATGATACTTTATATTCGATATCGATAGGGGTATAATGAAGTTTAAAAAAAAATTCATTTTCATTGTTTTTATTAAAGCATCAAATTAGAATCGTAAATTAAAAATTTAGATACCTAGATGCTCTTAAGCTAAGTATAATTAAGCACTTTTTTTTTAAACATAATTCGCGCTTTAACAACAACTAGTTTAATTTATTTTACAATCATGTTAAACGAGAACGAAAAAAATATAAAAAAAAATATTTTAATCAGGGGGTATCCAGTGGCGTAGCCAGAGGGGGGCAGCGGGGACACCCCCCCCCTGGGTTTTTAAAATGGATCTTAGACCCCCCCTATTTGATGCAAAAATAAGGTCTTCTTGGCAAAATTTAACTTTTCGCCTCCCCTGACAAAAATTTCTGGCTACGCCACTGGGGATATCATTAAGAAAAATTTTCAATACAAGGTCCAATTTAAAAAAAATCATGGTTATACTCCCATCCCATGTAAGAAAATATTATAGGAGCCGAAATTTTGGACCCCCCCTCCTTTAAAGCTATTTTTAAAAGTTGAATCGCCGCTTCGTTAAAAAAAATCTGGAATTAAACTATCGATTTAATTTTTTTTAAAAAAAAAAATTTCTCATGTGGTCTTGTAGTAGGTAGGTCTATGATTTATCAAAGTTGGAAAAAAATTTTTGATTTCAATTTTTTTCTCGTCATATACCCCCCCCCCTAAATTTCTGACCTTTTCATGTAATTTTTTTACAATTTTCTTAGAAAAACCCCCCTCCTCCCTCCCCTACCTTGTGTGTAAGATTTTTTTTCTAACCCCCTGTTTTAATGTTAAAAATTTGCAATCATTCGATTGATAGAAAAAAAAAGAAGGTTAAATTATTGTACTGATAAAATACACGTTTAGATATAAATTATTTTTTTGTTTTTGTTTTGTAAACTTTTCAACTCCAACTCCATTTACAAAATTCACAAATAAAAACCTTGGAAAAAAAAAGTTTAAAAATACATTTTTCATTTGTAAACAAATGGATATTTATAACACAGACGTTGGTGTATGTGATTGTTGTTTGTACAACACAAATCAATTTGATTATTGTACAGATGAAATTTATTATTTTTGTAATTACACAAATGATTATAAATATCGTATTGATTTTTATAATTATATTGAAAATTTATTGACCAACAAGTCAATGATATTTGACGATGATATTTTAAGTATTAACTTGATACGATCGCAATCGATTACGTTCAACGAAAAACGACTCACTAAACTTTTAAATTCAATCAAACAAAATGAAGACCCAAAATTACAGCTCATATTGGTCAAATACCTTCTCGTTTGGCACTCACAGTTCAACAATGTCAACTTAATCAATCAAATTCTTGAGTTTAACCAACTCTATTTGAAAACAGATGAAATGAGTCTTGGTAACTTTCACAACACTCTTCTATTCTGTATTCATTCACACTCTTTAGAAATCGTTAAATTAATGATCGAACGTTTAGGTGCTTATTTGGACATGTCAGCTTTCAAGTATGCCGTTATAGAAAATCAACCGGAAATTTTAGACTATTTACTCAAAAAACTTAATTCAAGCTTACAACTCGAACTCATCGAATTTTTGATCGATATTTCAATAAAAGAATCAAAAATTGATTGTTTAAAAATTTTATTAAAAAACTCGGAATTTTTCAAATCCGAATTGAGTCCTAAAAAGTTGATCAATGCGTGTCAATATTTGAGTCTAAGTCTCCAATCGAACAATTACCGAATCGATCTTAAGTACGAATTATTTAAACTAATATTCGATGTGTTCCGTTTGGACTTGGCTTATGAAATACCAACGGCTAATGAAACTGTTTTTTCAGCCTGTTTTGAATTTACAGAGCCAAAGTTTTACGAGTTATTTGTTCATGCATTACATCAAAATAAAGTCATTAGTAAAAGTATAGACGAGATTTTAGTGGATACTTTGATCAACAGAATGAAACGTTCATTCGAATGTAATATTAAACTATTTCAAATTTTGTTAAATTTAATCGAGAATAAGAAATTATTGTACAAAAAGTTGTTACGTTATGACAACGCTCGGTTGCTTAAACCTTGTGAAAATCATTTAAAGAATTTTAAAATTGACCCACCTGAGACAGGTTACTCTTCAAAGATAACAAACTCTTATTTTATTAAGCATGAAATGTTAGTCAAGTATGATGTTATCCCTCGTGGAAAAAGAGGATTATGGATCGGGAATTATATTTCTTTTTGGGCTCATAATTGTTCAAATCGATCTCAATATGCATCAGCGTCAAGTATTTTAAGATATTTATCAAGTGATGAAATGATCGATTTGGTAATGAATTATGTCGATTATCTAAACGATAATGGACTGATTGAAATGAAGTCGAAAAAGAGTTTATCGTGGTGGTTTGATTTGAAAAAAAAACGAAAATTAAACGAAATGAATGCGAATGTTAAAGAACGTTTGGAAACAGTGTTAATTAATTTATGGGAAAAGTCAAGAAAAAATCCGTCAAGTCTTCAAATGATGTCTCGTAATGTTGTCCGAAATTCGTTAATTTCGTTGTCCGATGAAAGTATAAAATCTATAAATTTACCGTTGTTATTAGTTAAATACATCAGAAGTGATTAGAATGGATGATGTGTTAATTTTTTTTAGTACAAAGTTTTTTGGTTTTAAATAAAATTATTTTATAAGTTTATTTTTTTGTTATTTCAAATTGATTTCACAATGAGCGACAAAGACGAATTTATAGAGAGTATACACGATATAGTGGTGCCCTCTGGATCTCCTCACTAGACGAAGTTGTCGTTTTATATTCAGATTTTGTATGTATGCAGGATTCAGTGTTTGCCTTAATTGATTTGATAATCCCCTTTGATGAAATGATTTTTACAGACTAAAAGGTCGTCTTGCTGCATACGAGGACCTCTTCCAAGTCTCTTTGCAAGCTTCAATAAAAAACTCTTCAGTTCATTAAGATGGTTTGATCAAAAACCCATGTTTCGCTTCCGAAAAGTTGTTTTAAAAAGAATTACCTCTTTTTCTATAAAAAAGCAAATTCTATTCTTTACGCCACCTTGAACTCTACCGAGACGCATAACCAGAAATTTTGAATTTTTTTTACCAGGGAGGGTCGAAAAGTTAAATTGAAATTTTTAATGCGTTCCCGCGCTAACCAACGCCAACTAGCTTTTTAGCTTTGAGGATAAATATTCAAATTAATAAAAACTTTTTCTAATCATGTATACTTAACTGACTAAATACACCACCGTCATTTTATTTAACAAAGCGGATAGGTATATGAAAATTTATTATTTTTTGAGTTTTTCAGTCTCGTTTTTCATTTCAAAGCCCATCATCAAATGATTCATCAACAACATTGCTAATCAATGCCAGCATATAGAAAAATCTAAGGTGCGCGCGGAGCAAAACTCCCACACTATCTGAATTTGTCATTTTCGACATCATAGCTGTAATCTACGACCCAAAAAAACCCAAGAAATGAAAAGGCTTATTTTTGAAATTTAGTAGAGATATGGAAATCGATTAGTTTTGACTAAAAATTTGAAATCCTCGTGCAAAACTACCTCGGAAAAACCTGTTTTTGAAGTCTCTAAGACTTTTTATTCGATTTTTGAAAAAATGACCCGATTTCACACATTTAATAGCACCAAAAAATAAGATTCTGAAATCATGATTTTAGGATCATCAGATACATGTTTTCTGAGGTTGTTTAGCA
>JAJVHD010000046.1:82500-130000 GCA_022207745.1 Brachionus rubens | reverse complement strand
ATTGATAAATCATTCTGCGTAGGTCTAATCAACCGCGTGATGATTAGCGGGAGATAAATTGATTCAGAAAAGGAGAAATTTAGACATACCAAAACCCATTAAACTCGTCTAATTATCCTACTGCATTTCCACCGTATTAAATGCTTTCCGTACTCATACCGTACCGGAAAATAAAATTAAAAAAAAAAATTGGGTCTTTCATTTTTAGTTAAAATTTCAAAATTTCAAAAGACGGTACGCTTTAGTACGGGTACGTCATTAATTCGGTGGAAGTGCAGTATTATTTAGTTTACCACGATATACGTCGATATTCTCAAAAAAATCTATCAACTTCTTCAATGATTCCCCTCAAGGAAACTGGAGGCATAACCGGCCAATTTGTCGTCGAACCTTTACCAAGTACTAGTATTTAACTTTTAAATGCTTTTTGTGTAAAAATTGGTTAAAGCCTCGAGTGTCAGAATTTCTAAAATGCCTTTTTTAGATCGGTAAGTTTATTTGTTTATTTTTTTTTCCAATTTTTTACTCGATCAATTTGCATTCAAAAATAAATTGCTTTGTTCCATCTGATAAAAATATTTTGATTGTAAAAAAATACAAAATATACCAAGTGTAGAGAGTATTGTAGAGGGGATGTAGCTCAATAATAATTTGAACTTGAAACCGTTTACAAAAAAAATATTACGGAAAAGATACTTTCAATTATTTAAAATCAACACTTAACGAAATACAATAAGCAAATCAATTAAATGCTTTGTACAAGTTGCCTCAAACAAGATACCACTACAATTGAGGATAGGAATTTTAAACGAGAATTTCGTTTACGTCCGTAGACAAGAAACCGAGAGTTTCTATTTCGTTTAGGTTTGACTAGGCTAATTCGAGTATTTAAGGAACCATATAAGAGTATGGGCATAAAGAAAGTTTTGCATGAGCTTTCAGAGATCTGTCGTCACAATTAGGATGTGAAAAACATTTGGGCTATAATTTGGTACTGATGCTTGTATCTGTTCCACCTAGGTACGTAGCTTTACATTTAGACAAGTTAAGTTCAGTCGACCAAAGTTTAGCCCACTCTGGCAAAACATGTAAGTCTTGTTGAAGCAGTGGTGAATCACGTATTTATACTCAAAATATTTTCGGTTTTGGGTTGGGTTGAGTGCGTATACTCATCCCAATACTCAACCTCAAAAACCCAATTTTTTGGAGTATTTCCATATACGACTTCTATCTATTTCTATTTTTTACAATATTAGAACCTTAAAAAAAATTACTGAATGCTTTTCATTCATTTATATAATAACAGTACTAGGGAAAACTAAAACCGAAAATGGGGTAGAGCTTGAAAATTGTTAAAACTAAAATAATTTTTCAGGCTACTAACTAAACCAATATTTTTTTGATTTTTTTGCACTGTTAATCAAAATTAAAATAAGGAATGGTTTTAAAAAATAAAATCTTTCTAGTACCAGTCAACCAACAAAAGCGTTCGATAGTACCAGCCATGCATGCCTGAACAACGTTTTAGACTCAAAACGACTACCCGTTAACTTAAAGACCAGGATTAAATTGCTTTATATGGATTCGTAAGCGTTTCTCGAACAAAACAATGACAATAATGTTTAAGATAGAACGAAGCAGATTACAGTGGTACTGTGATATTTGTATTTTACAAAATTTTACGCAAATACGACTGTCTTTACGTAAAATTTATATGGAGCAATCGGGTTGAACTAGTCAAGAGAAATGCATTGATTAGAGAATACCAAAGTTGCCAAATCAAGGTTAAAATAGATTCGATAGCACTATTTGACTTTGTTCAAGTATTCAACAGAGCAGCAATAAGTGAATACGAGTAAATGACCTAATGGCTAAAATTTCAAATAAGACTCATTGAGCCGAGCTTCCTGAAGCTTTTTAAAAATATACCTTTTAAATTTGAAAGCGAAACACCAAACCCCTATTTCCGTTCTTCAACAAAATTGCCCACGAACAACTCGTAACTTTCAAAGGATAACAAGTAAGACTCTTTATGAAAAACTTAAGGAGAAGTATGAGGATAGAATAGTCATTCTATAAACATAATATCCTTTGATAATAATCAATTCAAAAAGTTAAATTCTTATGGTTAAAACTTTTTAAATTTTCTTTATAGTTGAATTTTAAAAAATTTAAATTTTTCCAACCAATATGATGTTAGATGTAGATAAAACTTTTCATCTAATATGAAAATATGTATCTATTTTCTTTGTATCATATTGATTAAGAAAAAAATTAATTTTTTATAAAGAAAACTGAATTGAATAAAAATTAAATTTTGTAAAACATTCTCTAAATTTATGTCACAACCTGTTGAATTTTTTTTTGTAATAGCATTAATCATTAAAAATTCCGTATTAAAAACGTGTCAAAAATCAAATATTTATACCAGAAGATTTTTTTTAAGAAATCAATCACAAATGTTCCATTATTTGAATTATATTGCTTCATTTTTATCTACTCTGGATATGACCAAGAACCCTGGAACAATAAACCAATTTAAAAAATATCTAAAAGCCAAGTTCTAAACTTAAAAATTTGACTTTTGAATTTTTTAAATAAGTTTTCTTCCCATAGTTTTATTATATAAAACCAGAGTTGTAGTATTTTACTGACCAGTAACAGTAAATTTCAGTATTCAGTATTACTGATACTGTTACTGATACTGATTGTAAAAATACTGATACTGAATAGAGTGCAAAATCAGTGTTTCAGTAATACTGTGAATACTGAAAAGGGGGGTATTTTAAGACTGAAAAGTGAAAACTCAGTTTTTCCCCAAATAACTTCACAGGGGGACTAAATATGGTATATTTTAGTAGCCCTTCATTTACTCTACCTTGTATGAAAATATTTTTGTGCATACCTCACTTCGTGTAAAAGTTACACCTAGGTGTATGTTTTTCAAGGGTCCGATAATACGCCTAGATAAGATTTCAATAAGAAACAAATCTTACCGTCAACTTAATTATATTTACAAGATCTTATAGGAAAAACTGCTAGTTTTTACTCATGTAGAATGCTTAGAATAGTATAAAAACAACGTTAAAAAAAATCCTTTCTTTTATCAAGTCAAGTTTTTGCTAATCCATTTTCATTTCTTTAAGGGGTTCTTTCGTGAGGACCCTATATCAGGAAGAGGTAATAATATATCATATTTAAAGTTTTTTTTTATGACAAGAGAATAGTTTCAATAGTTTATTAATATTTGAAAAAGGCTTGAGCTTGGCTCTTTTGCCTTCCTTTTAGTGTTCATATTCAAAAAAAAAAAATAGTTAAATAAAATCTTAATAGTCTAAAAAATGAAAACTAAGCAGAACTAGTCTAAAAAAAACCATACAAAATAAATATCTTTATTTTTAACGAATAACATTGAGTATTTCAATTGGAGTTCTACCATTGGCACTGAAAATAAGATTATCGAGCATGTCTAAAATTAATGGGTTAAAGGACAAAATATTTTTTTCTAAATAATTTTCACTTAACTTGATTAGTCTATCTGGAATCGTTTCAATTGAACTTAAATCATGGAGATACGAACTTGAGCACATAATTTTTTCTTGGTGAATTATTTGTAACGCTTTGTATTGAACACCTTGGAGTCTCTCGAGATTACTTTCATTTAGAATAAGAATCGGTGGTGCGTATTCGAATGTGGATCTAATAAGTGATTTGTAGACGTTTAATTTTTCTTTTGAACCAAGTGACCATTTTTTGAAGGATAAACATTTGAGGACGTTTAAGAGCTTGAGACTTTTCTCACGTATAATTTCTGTATGAACATTAAACTTTAAGTTGCGGTCAAATGTAACTCCTAGATACTTGGGATTGTTGTTGATTGGAATGTTTTCATCAAATATTTTCAAACTAAAAGTTCCTTCAAGTAATTCCTTGGGCATCTTACCTTTAGAATAAATAGTGAACGAACATTTGTTTGCAGCTGTACTTAAACGCCATTTTTTAAACCAGTCTTCGAGAGCATATAGGTATCTCTGCATTTGAAAAATTAGCCTTCTGAGGTTTTTGTCTTTATTGAACGAAAATAAGTCGTCGGCGAAAAGGAGACTTCTTATATTGTGATTTGGGAAGCTGTTACATTCTATGATATCGTTTATGTATATCAAGAATAAAATAGGAGATAAAATTGCACCTTGTGGTACACCCGTTTCGATTTCGAATAAATCTGAAATTGTTTTTTCGACACTTACATAAAATTTTCTTTTAGTCAAAAAGTTTTTGATCCAAAGTCCAATCTTTCTTGGTATCCCATTTTTACTCATTTTGTACAGAAGACCTTGATGCCAAACTTTGTCAAACGCTTTAAGTATGTCACATAATTTTTCGTCACCATCACAAAGATTATACCACATAATTTTTCGTCACCATCAAGTGCTTCGAGAGCTTTTTGACAAAAGTAAATTAAATTATCTGTCGTTTGGCGTTTACGTCTAAAACCAGATTGAAAATCGGATATGATTTTGTATTTTTCGATAAGTTTAACAATAGAATTTGTAACATTAATAGGTCGGTATGACAAGACAAGAGAATGGTTCGGCGATAGTCTGTTATGTAAACAAATTTAATTGTTCACGTTTTTTTCTTTGTCTCAAAATAAGTGAACACAAACAAATTATGTGATCATTCTTTTATTTCTGTGATAATTAATCAAAGGCTGAAACACAAGATAGATATTTAGGAGATTAAAACTATGCAAATATTTCACGGTATTCAAACCAACAAAGGATGTTACCAAAGTTCTACTGATGAGGTAATTAGAAATCTTCTTAGTAAGCATCATGAAGGTAAAAAAAATTGTAGAATATGTAAAGAAAAAGTTACACTGAAGTCAGTTATCAGTTACACTGAAGGAGTCTGAAAATGCATATGTCAAAATCACACAGAGAATACTGGAAAATTGTTGAAAACTAATTTGTCCCATGATATCATATTGCTATCAGAATTTATGACAATTTTTGTATCATCTACTTTCAGCCACAAGATGCAAACTGATATCATATGATATTATGGGACAAGTTAATTTCCAACACTGTATCAATTTTCTTTATTTTCTGATTGATTAGTTTTTTATTGAATAAATTATTTAATCAAGGTAATATTTTGGTAATAAGTGTGAGTTCACCTATCATAAATAAGAGTGTTCACGTAATTTACCTGTTCACATAACAGACAATCGCCAATGGTTCTACTGATTTTCTCGATACTGAATTCTGACTGTTACTGATTGGCCTAAATACTGATACTCATCTTTTCAATACTGATCACAAGCCTGTATAAAACTTTTTAATTATTAACTAAAATTTTCTTTTTAAAATTTCCCATTTTCTACATTTAAAAAATTTTTCGAAGCATTCTTCCCATTTCGGTCTAATTCACTTCTTCTACGATTTTGAGCCCCAAGTTTAAGCATCTAATTTTGATTTTAAGGCATAATTAATGGCTAAAGTAAAAAAGTAAGTAAGCTCAATGTCACACGAGCTTTGATTCGAGAAGGACTGCAGTGGGATTCTAAGAATAGAATTAATCCAACATATATTTAATAGAAATCCAAAAGGAAATTAAAAACAAATTTTTCGAACGTCAAAAATATTTAGATACATTGGAACTAGACTTATTGATAACAAAATATTTTTTATCAATTCTTAATTTTAGACATTTATTTTCTAGAAAAAAAATCTTAATGTTTAAACCAATTCTATTTCTTCTATATTGTACTTCTATTTGTTGGTCTCAGCAAACCCTAGATCTACAAAATTTAATCAACAATGCTATTTCAACTAATTCAAGAGAGATTGTTCTACCAGCTGGCCATTTCAGAATAAACGGACCTATTTATATTAATTATGCTAGTAATCTTAAAATTAAAGGCAGCCGTACTCGACTTTTATTCAATCCGACCATTAATAAACCAAGTGATATTCTAATTCAAGGTTCTAATGCTGTTACTTTACAAGATTTGGAAATTGATAACAACCCGTTACCTTTTACTCAAGGTAGAGTTGTTAAAATAGATAGAGCTTCCAATTCATTCGAAGTTGCCATTCACGATAATTATCCTCGAGATGCAAATCGATTTGGAGATAATTGTTATGTTCACATACATGACCCTAATACACGAAGATTTAAACAAGAGGGAGAAATGTTCTACACAAGAAGAGCTGAATCTATACATCAAGGTTTGAGATTTTATTTAAGAAGCGGTTCATTTGATTATTATAATCTACAAGTAAATGATTTGGTCTCAATTGGACAACCTGGTTTTGTTTGTGCTATTTCTCTTTATAACACACGAAATACCTTGATTCATAATGTTCAGATTTTTTCAGCTCCAGGTTGTGGTGTTTTAGAAAACAGTGGTGGAGGAACTGTTATTAACAATCTTAGAATACAAAGAGGTCCGAGACCAACGTCTACAAGTCAAGAGCGTTTGTTATCAGTTAATCGTGATGGAATGCACTTGAATGGGCCTAATGGAGGCTCAGTGATCCGAAACTCGTTTGTTGAATTCACTGGAGATGATGGTATTAACATTAGAAGTGAATTTTCCACAATAACATCTGTTTGGGGAACAACTATTAATCATAGTAATAGAAACATTAACTTTGAACCTGGTACTCTATTGAATATTTATGATCAGAACAATTTAAGTTTAAAAGATACAGTTAGAGTTATTAGTCATTCAATGAATTCAAATTCGGCACAAGTAGACCGAACAAATCGAATAAGCCAAGGAAATTTAATCGTTTCACCACAGCATTCTCAAAATTTTAAAATTTTAAACAATATTTTTAGAGATATAGACGCAAGAGGTATAGTCGCTTCGGGTAGTAATATTCGCATTGAAGGAAATACTGTTGAACGAACAACAATGGCAGGTATTTTGGTAGGTCCTGAATTGGGACACTACAATGAAGGTGATTTTGCAAAGGGAGTTTATATTCGTAGGAACCGATTATCTGAGAATAACTTTGCATTAAGAGGACGTCGAGTTCACACTCAACACATAGGTGCTATAAGTGTTTGTAATGAAATAAACCCAGCTAATCCAAACTATAAATACAAAAGACCTAATCATAATATTTGGATAGTTGAAAATACTGTATCACTTTCTGGACTTGCATCTCTTTTTATAGCTCACGTTTATAATGCAGGCGTGTGCAAGAATACTTTTGGTAATGACAATAATCTATTTTATAATTTTGCTGGAAGAGTGTATGGATTAGATGCCCAGTCAACCTTTTTTTAAAGGATTTTTAAGTATTCTTTAAAGAAACTTTAAAAATTCTTCGAAAAAGAAGATTATTTGAAGGTTTAATAAAGATTTTATAGAATTGAAAATTTTTATTTTCCAAGTTTATTTTTGTTTTAGGACATTGTCAAGAGCCATACATTAAAAATTTTGAAGATTTTTTAAAAAACTATAAAAAAAATTGTGCAAGCTATTACATTTTGTCGACAGTAAGTCAACTTTAAAAGTTATTTAAAATTAAAACTACTTTCATAATTGACCGTACGTATCACAGTTTAAAATTTAAAATCAAGAAAATCTAAAAAAATTTTACTTTTGGACAAAATATTTTTGGTTAATTTATTCCCAATTTATCTAGACATGTCAACCAAATTAAGTAATCAAAGCCCTAAGGTGCCAAGAAGCACAGCTTTTTCGCGAAAGCAAAAGGAAAAAGAAAAAATGCTTCTGTTGTTCGATCAATTAATGCCTGATTTTAGTTCAGATCAAGGGTTACCTGATCCAAATCATAGTACGTTTGGTATAACTTTAACTGATGCTGAGCAAAATCAAAAAAAATCTGAAATGAACGACGTCCGTATCTTTGACTCGTTTGATGACAATCAGGACGAAGTGAACTTTCCGTTATCAGGAGTCGATTCCTTGTTTTTATCGGATATAGCGTTGCTAAGCAGTGCACAAGACGATGAAAACGATGAAGAAGAATACGATATTCCGGTTGGTGAAATTGAAAAGACAACTTTAATTAATATGTGTCTGCTGACTCTCTTTTATGCAGGTAAATTGTCTCAAAGTTCATTTTCGATGTTGCTAAAACTAATGAGAATGGTCACTAATGTTAAATTACCGTATGATTTTAATCAACTCAGTCAAAATTTATTTCAAGATACAAATGATAATTTGAACTACAAAAAAAGTTGGTTTTGTTCAGTATGTAAAAATTATTTGATACTTGAGCACCCTAAACAACGTTCTTGTTCTAAATGTTTATCAAGGTGTGTATCTTTTGACCGTTGTTATCAGTTATGGCTAAAATTTAATTAAATTTAGATTGAATATATTTTATTACATTTCTCTAGAAGATCAATTAAAAAGATTGTTTAGAAAAAAAATACTTCCGATTCCTTCCAAGAAAAATTACAATACATCCGTACTTGAAGACGTTTCTGATGGAAGTTTTTATCAAACATTCAAAGAAAATTTTCCAGAAAATTCATCATGCGAATATGAGAAGGTTTACAGCTTTATAATGAACACTGATGGTATTGAATTGTGCCAAAAATCTAATATTTCAATTTGGCCCGTTTATCTAGCCATTAACGAAATCCCTATTCAATCACGATATTTTATTGACAATGTTTTAATAGCTGGTAAAAAACATTTTAAATTTAAAACATTTGAAGATTGAAGAGAGCAAACAATCTCATACCCAAAATATAATGCCTTAATGTGATTTCTTTCAATCAACTTAATTTTTAGTTCTTTTTAATCTTCAAATCAAAACAATTTATTTTTTATAGTTCTTTAACTATTTTACTACAAGGAATTCTGGTATCTGATAAAAAGTCGGATTGCTTTGATGTGTTTTTGAAAACAATTATATCCGACTTAAGGCTTTTAGAGCTAGGCTCCGTTTTTAACGACGTCGTCTATCGTTTTTATGTCATTTATGGTATTTTCGACAAGCCGGCAAGATCTCTTATTTTAAAAACTATCTCATCGAGTGGACATTTCGGGTGCATTAAATGTAAACAAAGGGCAAACAGTATCCCATATAAAAATGGTTCGCATCGAGTTTTTAATTATGTCAAAAATTTTGAAATTAGAAATCATGCGGAATATTTGGATGATTTAAACGAAGCATGTTCTTTGGGTATAGATGTTAATGGGATAAAAGGGAAAACAGTTTTATCTGAGTTACAATTTTATAAGCCTATCGAATCCACTATAATCGATTCAATGCACACAATTTTTTTAGGAGTAGTCAAACTTTTATTTAAATATTGGTTTGATTCTTCTATAGAAGCACATTATTCATTAAAATCAAATATTGAACTTATAAACAAACGATTAAAAAGCATACGACCGCCAAGTTTTATAAATTATGCTCCGCGTGACATTTCCACTTTTAAAATTTGGAGAGCTCATGAATACATGTGTTTCATAATTTTCTATTCGTTACCTGTGTTTTTTGAAATAATGTCAAATGAACACTATCAAAATTTATTATTTTTTGTTACATCCCTTGAACAACTTTACTCGAGAGAAGTTAAAAGATCTCAGTTAGAAATTGTCGATGAAGCCTTAAATAAATTTGTTAGCCAACTCGAAACGCTATATGATGAACACATCATCTCTTCAGGGGTTCATGAACTCCTTCATTTGGTCGATTCAACTATTCAATTTGGACCCTTAAATAACTCGTCTTGTTTTCCTTTTGAAGAGCTGAACAGAAAAATTACTATGTTAATAAATGGGAAAGATTTAATTGGAGACGAGTTCATCAAGTTATGGTCTGTTTCACAATGTTTATCTCTTTATGTCAAAGATAACGATCAGAAGAACAAATTCTTTAAATTTATTAAAGAAAACTATCAACTCAAATCTTCAAATTTGAGTAAAAATGATAAAAATTTGAGTTTAGGGAAAGAAATTTCAATTGATTTTGAAAAAATTGATAAAAGGGCTCAAGATTTGATACATGATGTGTTCAAGGACAACTTAAAGTCAATAAAGTTTATCGAAAAAATTCATATTGGTTCTAAATGTTTCTCCGTAGATAACAAAACTTCTCGTTTTTGTAATTCTTGTATCAAGTATAAAGACTCATTTGGTAGCATCGTGTTTATTATGATGTTTGAAAAACAAGTTTTTTTTTTGTGTCAAAAATTAATTTATTTGCATAATCCTTTTTTTGTCTTAAACGATCCTCGACTGAAATCAAATTTTTTTATATCTACATTTTCAAACGAATATTTTTTAGTCACAGACATTTACAAAACAGAAACAAAATTTTTTTTTAAACACAATGAAAATGTTTATTTTATAAGCGATTTTTCATCGCATCATTTGTTTAACTAACTTTATACATGTAAACGCTTTTTTTTGCAAATTTTTTTTATTTGAAATTTTAAATACAATTAACACAAAAAATAAAATTTTTAAAATTTATTCTTATAAGCCTAAATATGACAAAAAGAAGTCAATCAAAAAATGACGAGAAGTCTTCTTCTGTCACATCTAATTCATTAAATGGTTTATCTGACAAAAATAACACTAAAACTTCCAAGGCAAACGCATTTAAACATACAGAAAGTAGACGATCAAATAACACATTTTCAAATTCTACAAAGAAAAATTCTTACAATTCTAACTCAACTGAACCAATAGATATTGACAACTCGTCTCGGTGTTCTTTTGAGTACAGCCCTGTCAGAAGGCCTAGGTCTAAATTCCATGTTAGTAATAATCCTTCTAACAGCTCAGATCCAAAATCTTCAATTCAATCGGTAACTGTTACAAAAATAACAGATGACGAAGATAGGTGAATTTTTATATTGTTGTATATTTATCTTTCTAGGAATGTTATTTATGCAACTCCAAACCCGTTTTTTATTCGTCTCGACGCCAAAATAAACCTGTTCAATTCATGTCCATGAAAATATTCTGTATCTCTTTTCAACTCGACATAAAACAAAACAGTGTCATCACGAACAGAAAAGAATATCGGATCTGTGAAAAGCATTCACTTTGAATTATTGCAAAAAAAAATTTTTATTTTCAAAGATTTTTATTGAAACTAGTATTGGGCTAGTATCGCGTTTGAACATCCCTGCTAATAATAAATCAATTTTTTTTGCAATAATTCAAAGTGAATGCTTTTCACAGGTCCGATATTCTTTTCTGTTCGTGATGACACTGTTTTGTTTTATGTCGAGTCGAAAAGAGATACAGGATATTTTCATGGACACGAAAAAAAAAAGAATTCTGTAGTTGTGTAAAATTTTCTATTCTTAACCAAATTTTGAAATTAATTTTTTTTAATTTCAAGAATAACTGCAACTCCTAATGCAAAACAAACCCAGTTAGGAGATGTGGGGGAGCAAACATCTTCGATTACGATAACATCTACAGTAGATCATGCAGTCGTCTTTTGGGTAGAAGAGCAAATTTTTTCGGTAGTATCAATTTACTCGATCCACAATAAACCAGACGAAACAATAAGAGAAGCAAACGTCTACAACATTTCTTATGGCAAATCGGTTTTTAAAGGACAAGTTAAATGTCTGGGTATTTAACTAAAACTAATTTTTTAAAAGTTTTGGTTTTAAAAATTTTATAAAAGGTTCGAAAAGTGTAATGACGTCATAAAATTAATTACGAGAACTGAAACTGAAACTGAAGACCTTAAATCCCCGACAAAAAAAAAATCTACAAAATGTTCTGATACTGATACTTCAGCCGAGAGTCGTATAAAAATAAAGTCGTTAGAAGAAGAAAATTTCAAACTAAAGGCAAAAGTTGTGGACCTTTTTCAGAATTTAGAAACCGTAAAAAGTGGCATGGTCGATTTGGAAAAACAAAATAAAGAATTAATTTCAAAAATTGAAATGTACGAAAATACTTTTGGTAAGTAATTTTCTTTTTATTCTTGAATTTAGAATTTACGGTAACGATATTGAAACGGTATTTTACTTCTTCTTTTACGTTCAAAAAGTTTCTGTTGAAGGTAAAATTTAATTAAACACAGACATTTGTACCCATAAATTTTAAGGTATTGGGTTCGGGTATGGTGTGGATTACCCAAAAATTTCGGGTTTCAGGTATTGCTCTGGGTTAGGTAAACCAAAAATTTGGGGAAACTTACCCAAAACCCAATTTTTTATAACTGAAACCCGAAATTTTTGGGTAACCCACACCATATCCGAACCAAATAGCTGATTTGTTCGGGTTAATCCATACCCACCAATACCTTAAAATTTATGGGTACAAATGTCTTATTAAACACAAATAATTTTGAATCATGTTCGATTCAAAAAAACAAAATGTTAAGTTATTCAACGAGTTAAGATTACGACTATCTTTTTTATGGAATTAGTTGTATAAGAGCTCATATGGTAGCTCAATGGCTCAGAGTTTAAATAAACAAATAATTTTACTTACTCACAGTCAAGCAAAAAACTATTTCAAGGATTTCTCTTAAACTTTAAAGGTCTGAACCATTGAGCTATCGTATGATTCCTACTAAAGGCACGCAAACGTATATTATCAAACTAATTTTTTCCTTTAAAATCAAAATTTTTAGATAAAGATGAAATTGAAAAAATTCTAAAAATGAGTAAAATGTTTCAAGCAATTTATGAGTCAAAGCCGAGTCAAGTTCATCTTGTACCTTTATGTGACGAGTATCCCGAAATTTTGGTAACACCTATTGACAAGTCATCTATTATGGAACACATCGAAGGATGCACAGAAAATAAAGGAGGGAGCACAATTCGTAGTATATTAAACATCTTGATTCCAGCTATAGATATACCATTATTAAAACCAAGTGAAATAAAACTGAAATATGCTCATTATGTCAATCCAATGTTCGGTAAATTTTTTATTTTTTATTTCTTTTATTCAAAATTTAAAAAAAAAACAAAAAAAACTCATTTTGAGGCTAATTTACTAATGAAAATTTTATCAATATAATTGAAATTTTTTTCTATAGGCATTTAACTTTACTAAATGACTCACGATTTATTCAAAATGCGATTTTAAAATTTCATTCATTTGATTCGTGCTAAAATTTAACCGACAGCATACTTAAATACACTTCTGTTAACCATTTAATTCTTTAGTCTAAAATCTAAAAAGTAATTAGAATTAAACGTTCAATTTTAGCAAAAATCACTGAGAAGTTAAAAATTGTGTTTTATTCCTTTTATCTTTTAAGAAATGGTCAGTAAGCGTGACTCGTTTTTTACGGTGAAAATTTTGAATGAAAAAATCAACAACATGGTACAAGATTCGAAAGATGACAAGAAAAAGAAAAAGGATCGTACAAAATCAAATTCAAACTTATAGAACAAGAAACTTAATTCAAAATCAATTAACAACGTTGAAGACACTGGTGACTTTAAAAAAAAATTTACACAGTCTTTGTTCGTTGGCATCAGGAACAAATATACTTTAAAACTAATACTTTTTTTGTACAACTAACTTTTTCTCAAAACCTTTTTTTAGGAATTGAAAATCTGTAAATTTTTGGTTTTTAAAATTTTTATAGGATAATTAAATAGAAAAAATATTTTACCTTCTTTTGTTGTTACCCGGTTCTTAATAATTTATATTGTTTGATCAATAAAATAAAATGTTTTATATAAAAAAAATCATGTCTATTTTTGTAAAGCTAAACCTCATTGAAATTTTGATACCCTTAAGTGCCTGATGAAAGCAAAAAGAGCTCCACTCAAATAAGGGTTTTTTAAAGATTCTTTAAAGAAACTTTAAAGAACCTTTAAAGAAAAATGTCCGAAAATCTTTAAAAAATCTCTAAAAAAACCTTTAAAGTTCCTTTAAAAAGTCCTCAAAAAAAGGTTGACTGGGTGCGAGACATAGCATTGTTATACATGATGCATCAACTGTTAAACTATTTCAAAATAGCGTAAGTCGTGGAAGGAATACATTGAGCCCGAGATTAACTACAGATTCGGATACTGTCATTGATACACATACATATTCTTGTCAATGAATAGATTTAGTTGACACCGTCAAAATAGTGGTAAATTGATTTCATTTAGATGCAACAATTTTTTGATTATAATAATGATATACTGAAACAATAAATATTCAAATTTTTAATAAAGGTATTTCTCAATTTTACATTTTATAATTTTCTTCATGTCGAACATTAAACAAATTTTTTTTGAGTTTATACCAATTATTTTGTTCTCCAATTACTCATAAACACGCTATTCTAGCAATATTATACTCACTCTCTATAAGAAATTGAATTTAAGAATAATATACAATGCTGGTCATTCACGAATTAAATCGGCCAACGTTCAATGACCATTCATCCGTTCTTAGATCTTTCGGCGAACGTTCATGACTGTTCGCGGAAAGGGTTTTGATGGTGAAAGTTCATTCCTGAGCCTTCATGAATCTAGCCGATTTCCAGTAATTTTTTAAATTCAAAGGGTTGTCAATGTTTACGATATCCTACAACAACAAAATTAATCGAATGTTTGTCTTAAAAGAGGAGTTTATAGGCGCTTAATGCAAATAAAAGATTAAATTCAACCAGGTTTTTTATTAATTTAGGATGTCTTTTTACGTCAAAGTCAAAAGGGGTTACTATTTAAGTTTTTTATTAGACTCATATGTTTAGACTCATTTATAATTTAACGGTATAGTCACTGTTATTCTTCGAAGTTAACATTTCTTTTTGTATACGATAGCATTTTTTGTTTCATTTTACATATACTGGTTAATTCAATTATTTAAAAGTTTTATAAAATGCGTAAGATACAAAAAAATAGCTTAGGTAATATTGTATAATTTCCATTTTATTAACTTATAATTACTTGTGTGTTGCATTCTTTTTTTTTCTTCCTTAATACAATTATTTAACAAAATTAACGATATTACAAATTGCTAAAAATTTTTTACTAATCAAAATTGTATGACTGGAAGTTTTATCTATGGTTTTTAAAAATATATATACAACCCTGGTCATTCAAAACTTTCAAAAATGAACCTTCATGAAGCTTCAAAGGTTTACTGAAGGTTTTCCTAAAATTTTCATATTTTCAAATTTGAAAATAAATCTGAAAATAAATAAAGAAATATGAAGCTTCATGGGCCCTTGAACCTTCAAAACCTTGAACGTTCAGGAAGGTTCATTTTTGGAAGTTTTGAATGACCAGTGTTTTTATTTATAAGTGAATACAGTAAATATTCGATTATACAGAATTCGCTAACCCAGAATTTTGAAAATGACACATTTTTTGTCTATTTTCGACAAGAAATTTCGGGCTTCCCGAAGAAGAGATCTAAAATTTTCAAGACAATCAGTTAATTGTAGCGTTTCGGAGTTAAATTACTCTTTATTAACTTTTTATCTCATAATTACTATATTATTGATCTTTTTATTACTGCCATTTTTCGCTATTTAGTGTCCATAACCCCTATTCGATTACCTAGAAAATTCGGTTTTACAGAAACCAAAAAAATCCTATTCTGTATAATCGAATATTTAATGTATTATCATACAAGAAATTTAAATAATCTATTTTTTTCAAATTACCATAGTTAAATAAATTAACGTTAAAATTTAACAAAATCCTAAAGTCAAACTAGAAAATTTAGTTAAAGTTACCTTTTAGTGCAGTGGTTCTTTCACCATTGAAACCCGTGTAGACGCGTATACTGACTTTTTTTAGCGTTATCATTTCTAAACGAAAAACTTTCAAATTTACAACAATTTTACAACAGAAAAAGCGGGAAAATAAGAGCTGTGAGCTGAGAACTGAGAGCACCCCTGTTTAAGTGGTTTGTTTTTGACTTGAAAATTAACTATCTCTTAGGTAAAGGATTTCTTCGAATGAAATTCATTCTGGTTTGACTTGGCTTGGCTTCATTTTTTTGAAACTGACTAAATGCGCCATTTTGAATGTTTTAGATAAATATTTTGATCACTGAGAAGGTCGATGTTTTATATTTTTGAGATACGGCGGACCGGTATAGTCTGTCTCACGTGGCTCAAGTTTCTTTAATATGGCCGTTCAAAATTCAACTTGCCTCGTAAGTCCTCGATACGTTTCGATAAGGCCGCCTTTTTTATACCGGTACCTGAATAGCAAAATAACCATCTTGAGAAATGATCATTGACGACTCAAATCAGATTGCTTAGAACAGTACAACATTGAAGACTTGACCTGAGCTAGGCCTTAAATTTAAAGTGATCGAAATTTTGTGTCGCTCCAGAATTCGAGCATCACTCTTTAGTTTTTATGAATGGATAATCGAATTTTTAATTTTAAAAATCGAAAAATTCATAGAATCGATGATTAAAAAAGTCAAAATGTCATTTAACGGGTCAACGACTTTTTAATTATAAAATCTTAGAATATAGTACAGCATATACATAAGGTAATTTTTACTTGTCAAATTTTAAAATTAAAAAAAACTTTCTTTTAAATAATCATATTTCAATGAAATTAACCAAACAATTTTGAAATTATTTTGATTAGGTTTACTTAACAGAAACAAAAATAATTTGATTTAGAGCAGACAAATGAATCCTTGCTTTAAATTTTTAGAAAAATAAATATTCGAGACTCATGTGCCTTTCTTCTCCTTTTATTTTTTAAATGCAATAAAATAAATGTACGCTTCAAGTCAATTTAGCTTTTGTGTTAAAAATAATCGAATCTGTTTATTTTTTATTTTTAAATTATTTTTAATATTCATTTTTGTTGTTGTTGTATGATTACAGCTCTATCGAACAAAAAATGTTTTGGAACAACAAAAACGAAATAAATAAATAAATAAAAAGCAAAACCCATCGCTTGAATAATTCAGTGTCAGTAATTACCATTAATAATTAAACAAAATTTCAAATTAGCTCGTTTCTGTTTCGATTACTCAAGTTAGATAAGAAATATTCATGGAATCAAGTTCTTAAAAAAAAAAAAACTAGAGACTCAAATATTCATTTGTTTTTTTATTTTTTTTTGAAGGAAACATATTAAAAAAATGATGTGATTTCTTGATCAATATTTAGATTAATTATAAAATATTCGTTTCTTATAAGGAAGTTTTATTTTCCGTTATGTTTTAAAAAATTGATATATTAAGTCTGTTAAATGATGTTTTCATTAACTCTAACCTTTTTTTTTATGTTTTTTATGAACTAATAAGACGTTCAATGTTCATATTAGCAAAGCGGTAGACAAGCTACTTTTACTGCCTCTGTAGTATTGGACGAGGATATTTTGGAAATCAGTAGGAAATGAAATACCAGCCCCAACTAATGACTCGTTTCTTATTGAAATTGTCAACTTTCATTTGTATCATTTTTACTCTTGATGAAACTGAAAATTATCCTATTTGGTTGCCAAATGTAAAAAAATTTATAGGGATTAAAGATAAACCCCTTTGAACTTGGTAAACACTTTTACGTAACTGAAAGGGAATATTTTTTTTGCGCTCCATCCGTAATTCATCACTTGGAAAATCGTTAGATTAAAAAAATTGCAATTAATATTTAGTTTCGTTATTAAAATTCTTTGTAATATTGTTTTTTTTTTAAATTCGTTATTAAAAAAAGAGGTAAATCAATATTCGTAATTTACGAGGAAATTTTTAATTAAAATTCGAAATTAATGAATAAAGTTCGGCACCCGAAGGGAATTAGAACCTCACGAAACCCAACGTTAACACTTTTCGAAAAAATAAATTATTTACGATTTGGTTTGATCTTTAAAGTGAAACTTGAATCTTAATGAGGTGCTTTCGACAACCGATCAAATTCCGTATGTAAATAATGTCAGAATCTTAGGTTTTTGACTCGCACGGGATCTAAAAAGAAAATTCATTGGGTTCAATCGAAAAGATAACAATCATCTGATACAGTCGACTCGCTTTTAATCGGAACGCTTTTATCCGTAAAATTCGGGATCCGTACATTTTTCCCCGGTCCCTACCCCTTCTCTAATACTTTCAATGCAAATTTTGTTGTCTTAATCCGTAATTAAGTTCGGATTATTATTCTATTCGGAACAGAAAAAAATGATCTCTATTAATATACATGCATGTTAAAGTCAATCCTTTATCCGTAATTTTTTCATTTTACTTTAGAAACAAAGAAAAATACCAAAAAAAAACTTTTATTCTACAATCCCTTGTTTTTTTTTAAATTTAAATTCAATAATTGACTCAATCAAACCGACAATTGTATTTAGTGAAAAAATAAATTTTAAATAAATCTCCAATCCAAAAATTTTATTTTCCATTCTTAATTGTGATGATCAAACCCTCTTATTTTTTACATTTTTAAGACTTTGAAGTTAACAAGAGCAGTCAATATCTTTTTTTAGTTAATTATGATGGGAAATTTTATGATTTCTAGCAATTAAACTTATAGAACAGATAAAAAATTTCTTTAAATCGGAAGGTTTCAAAAAATTTTCCTTTTCCGGTTTAAATTTTATCCGTATAATTTAATCCGGATAGAGTTTTTCCCGGTCCCGAATGTTACGGATTAAAGCGAGTCGACTGTACATGAAAAGGTCGAGCGTGTTATTGTTCTTACGACCTTTGTTTTGAGTAAATTGTGGTATTTGGCCAAGTTCTGTATATTTACACCCTAACAGATAAAACAACACAATCGTACATAGATTTTTATGGAACAATCGGGTAGAACTCGTTAAGAGAAATGCGTTAATTAGAGATTTTAAAAGTGTAGGGCTCAAACTGTTTCATATCAAAGTAAAAATCGATTCGATAGTACTCTTTGACTTTGTTAACTTATTCAAGAGGACAACCACTAGTGTATACGAATACATGACATATTGGCTGAAATTTCAGATAGAACTCACTGAGCCGAACTCTTTAACAACATTCCATTTGGATTGGAAAACGAGAAAAACTGGCCAAGAGAAACTCGTTTCTTTAAAAATATAACAAGTTAGACCCTTTATGGAAAACTTAAGCAGAAGTATGAGGAGAAATCAGCCTACGAACGTAACAGCCAATAAAAAGATTGGTCAAATGCATTTCAAAGTTTGAGAACCAACGTTTCGAGTCCCAAGGAACTTAGTCTAAACTACAAGATTTTTTTAAATTGTCTACCAACACTGGATAAGTCTAAAAGCGAAAGAAACAAATGTAAGAAAACAAATAAAAGCTTACAACATCGCTTCATTGACTGCAAAGTTTCCAGTTAACAAAATTTCACAACAGCTAAACCGATCGAATCTAATCTTCTTTCATAAAGATTGTAGTCTTTTCTATTTTCAAAATCTCGATTTGAAAGTCTAGAGGAATGGCTAGACAATCAAAGAAAACTCTTTCGTTTATAATTCTAAAAAAACTTTTTTTCACAAAGAATCTATTCTCTGGCTTTAATCTTGTCTCTCTTATTTTTTTTGCTTTTTTTTTGTTAAAAATTTTGAACACAAGGCCTATTTATAAATTTTTACATGCTTAAACCCCCTCTCTCCTGTTAAAAAATCTTTTTCGATTTAATAAATACGACCCCTTCTAAAATTTCATTAAGCGATTTTTTCAACTGTCCCAGATCTCCCTCCATCATCTCAACGAAAGTATAGACTAAACTGACCATTTATTTAAATATTTGAATATTCATTACCTTTCGACCACCAAAACTTGCAGTTTACCTCTTTAAATTTGTATTTTCAACCCTACTGAATCCCTCCTTCTTCATTTTTAAACTTTTTTTACATATTAAAAGTTTATTATGAAAAAAAAGTAATCAAAAAAGTTTTTTTGATAGTGAAAATATACCGCCCCCTGGCCTCGTATGTCAGAATTTCTAAAATGTTACCACTTGTTTCAATTTTAGTTTTATTTTGTAAATAAATTTGATCATCCATGATTGGAATTAAAAAGGAATCCTGGATTGGAAAAAAAAATGAAACTTGAATTTGATAAATTGGAGATATAGGTTTAGTCTAAGCAAGCTCATCAGTACTAAATCAAAGGCAAGAAATTTTCGCTCATACCTTTTTAAAACGTGACTGATACTAAAGGGAAAGGAAAAAATTAATTTAACAACAATTAACAAATATTGCCAGTTAAATTCGTAAATGTCTAAAACACAATATCATAAATGCTAATTAAAAAAACTTAAAGTTTAGGGTAATTATAAATTAGATCGCTAGAAAGGTTCTGAAAAAGTGATGATTAAAAACAAAAAAATTACGGCTTTAAATATCTCAAGGGGATTCTGTTCACCACGCGATCCGATTATTTTTTTCCGTTGGCAAAACATTTTATAATATTCTATGTTGATAATTATCTAACACCAAGTGAAATTATGAATAATTAACAACTTTAAAATTTTAAGCATTGTCAATCAAATTTTTGAATTCACTTCTTCTTCTTCTTCTTCAAGAGTAGCTAATAAAAACATATTTTTTAATTATAATGAATTTTAAGTTTTTGTTTTTTTCAATAATTTAGATCTTGAGAAAGAAAGAAAGACAAAAAAAAGACGAAAGAAAAATTATTAAAATTAATTTTGTACTCAAATTAAATTAAGTTCACTTTTTTAATCAGTTATACCAAATATGACGATTACGTATTGATAGATTGAAAATGAATAGTCACTCCTTACAAAAATTTAATGTTTTTAATATAGAAAAATGGAAAATAAAGGAAATTCGAACTGCTTGTTAACAAACAAATTCAAGCAAGTCTAATGTAAACGAACTCAAATGTACGTTTTAAAATTTTTTTTTGATTATTCATCAGTTGATTAACTTATGCTTATTTTTTCTTATTTCTAGAGTACATTCAAATGTATGTTTGTTTTTAATAGCTCGGTATTTCTTTTCTTTTTGTTTTAATCTTTCTAACTCAAGTTTGCGATAATTCCCGATTAATTTAAAGTCATTTTTTGTTCGAATGTTTGTTTTAGTTTTACTTCTGATTCACAGCTATTCAGTTAATTTCGTTTTTTACCGAAATTGTTTAGATTTTTATAGAATAATTAAAATTTTTCAATGAAAATTGAATCTAAGGTTAATTTTGGATGCTGAAACGAACATTAAAACAAGGCTTGTGATCAGTATTGAAAAAATCGGTATCAGTATTTGGCCAATCACTATTTCCATCAGTAAAACATTCTCCTGTCATAAAAAAAAATCTTTAAATATGATATAATATTACCTCCTCCTGACACAGAGTCCTCTCGAAAGAACCCCTTAAAGAAATGGAAACGAATAAGCAGAAACTTGACTTGATTTAAAGAAAGGAATTTAATCTCAACTTTTTTAACGTTGTTTTTATACTAGTTTTAGTGTTGATATGTTATTGTAAAGCAGCCTTTGATATCTACAATATGCAAATTTTCTTTTTTTGTAAAAATTTACCGTAAACCCTCTCTTTTTGTACCCAGAAAATTTGACCTTTAACACAAGGTTTCTACAAAAATATTTTCACTTTAAGTCAGAAAATACCTCATTCTAACCGACTCAGCCTTCTCTTTAAAATAAGGTATCAGAGATCTAACTCAATACTTCAAAAATCAAAATATTTAAAAAAAAATTACTGGATACAAATAGAGGGGGTTTACGGTACCGTTTTCATTTAAGCTTAGTTGGCTCAAAGTTGGTTATCAAGACTACAAGTTTAAGTTCATTTATTTATAAGATCCCCGAGGCAGAGCCTTTTATTTTGTGGAAAACTTTTTTATTCACATTGAGGGTTAATTTAAAATAAAAAAAAACGCAATAAAATATTGAAGCATGTTAAAAATTAATGTCTGTTCCGTATTACAGATGTAATTTTTTTTAAATTTAGTATTAAAAAATAAGCTTACATGTTTCAAAAATATGTCAGCTCCGTAAAGATTCCGTATTTTAGATAAATTAAATTAAGTTCTAAATTTTTTGACATTCCGTAGATTTCAATGGAAAATAGTTCCGTATTTTAGAACCATTCCATGTTTCGTATTTTAGATGCATTCCATAAGAATATATTCCGTATTTCATCCTGTTCAGTTCCATGTTCCGTGTTTCGTAATTCCGTAGTTGGGTTACGTGTTTTAGGTATAGCCCCTTTTACCCATAATCACTTAAATTTTACATATGTAAAATTTTCGGCTTAAAAAACTTTCAAGAAGTTGACTACTTGTTTCTTCAAATAAAGTAAAATGCGTCTTTGTCATCTTGTTTTTACCTCAAGAAGTTTGACGATAACTCCATAGTAAAAAAAAAATAATTCTTGTAACCTTTTTAAAGGCTCTAGAAACGAAACGTCAAGCGTAGTCTCAGCACCATTAGGAGTTCATATAGTTAAGCCTGATGATATTGTCCTTATCTGAAGGTCAAAAAGGCTAAACTGGTTGTCTAATGAATCATAAAAAAGCCTTCTATAATATCTCAAAAGGTTTCAGTTGTAAAATAGGCCTTTCATTAAGTGAGGCCGACATAGACATACAAACAAGTTGAAGACATGGTCGTAAAAATAAAGGAAGGCATTGCCGTATAGATGAACGGAAGACTATATTTTCGTTTTTCTTCAAAAATTAATAATCTTATGGAAGTGCCGTATCAGACATTTATTAAACAAAATATTGTTAACTTCCATTTAAAAAATAAATTTTTCATTATCGCATGTTTTGTTAATGAGATATCTCCATTTTAAATTTTTGATCATATTTCTGACTTTAATTCGAGTAAACAAGTGGTAAGATTTATCAACGAATGATAGCTTAGATAAAATAAAAAATTTTATATTCTGATTGCGCAAGTCTTGTAACATAATCTGTGCAGATTTTTTGAAATTAAATTTCGAAAAAAAATAATGCTGTGCTGCATCACTGTGTGATTGATCAAAATTGTAGTAATAAAATCATTGACTTAGCTAATAATGACAGGTTTGTCAGTATCGAGTCTTTTGGAAGATTTTGTAAAGGAAAAAATATTCTAATTTGATTATAACATTCATTGTTTTATAACATTTAAGAGATGAAATAAAAAAATTATCCACAATACACCTTCATTAGAACTTAATTTTTCTAGAAATTCATGTTTTTGTCAGCATCACGTTTTAATCCCTTAAAGTTAAAAAATTTAAATTTTTTCTTATAACCGCTACATAAATGTCTTGAACAGTTAAAAATTTTAATATTTAAGAAACAAATTTCAAAAAAAAAAGAAGTAAATTAAAGAGATTAGAAGCTAATTAATTTTTAATTTTAGGTCTAACACACAAGGATTAATTCGAACGAATCTCGTCAAGTTCATTTTGATAAGAAATGAAGGTTTTAGAACAAAAAGAAACTTTTTATTTGAGTGTAACATTCAATTTAAAGCCAATTAAATATGTTTTTAAGTTGTTTTTAAGAAAAATAATTTTAATGAGATGATACTGAAAGCAAACAAAATTGGATTAAAATATTTTAAAAAATCTTATTTTGTGCTGTCGTTGGTTTAACTTTAAAAATTTGTCACTAATAATTTGCTAATCCCAAGTTATTTTTTGATTAGAAAGATTGAATATTTTAAAAGTGTCATTTATTCCTACTTAAAAGCTTCCTTTTTTATCAATCGTTTTATTTAAGCAAAATTAGATTAACTTGATTCTAATGATTGTTATTAAATCGTCTAAAATGTTCTCAATAATGAAAATAGAAAACTTGAAACTCTCTTGGCTATGTCACTTCAGGGTAAATAAGTAATTTCTCTAAAGCAACAAATTTTGTATTTCTAACACAATTTTTTTTTTTTATTGTCTTCTTCGAAATTAGCTAACTAGCTCGTTTTGCTTTGTTTTTAAAAAAAAAGATGTACTAACTTGGTCGTTCACATGTTCCAAAAATGAACGTTCAATTCCTTTCATGAACATTCATGAACGTTCGCGTTCATCCGAATTCGCCCGAATGTTCAAAAGTTTTCAGAACCTTTCATAAACTTTCATAACTTTTCAGGACCTTTTCATAACTTTTCAGGACCTTTTCATAATTTTTCGGAGATTTTCAAAAATTTTCGTGGACTTTCGGGATCCGAAAATTTATGAAAAATTTTGAAAGGCTCCGAAAAATTATGAAAATGTCCCGAAAAGTTATGAAAAGGTCCCGAACATTTTTTGAAAGATCCCGAAAAGCAATGAAAGTTAATGAAAGGATATGAAAGGTTCTGAAAACTTTTGAACATTCGGGCGAATTCGGATGAACGCGAACGTTCATGAATGTTCATGAAAGGAATTGAACGTTCATTTTTGGAACATGTGAACGACCAGGTTAGTACTAAAATTGTTTAAGTTTTCATAAATTTTCGGAACCTTTTCACAAATTTACGGGATCTTAAGAAAGGTCTCGAACATTTTTGAAAGGTTACAGTGTCCGTCCGAACTTTTTGAGTCTGAAGCTGAGTCGGAAATAACGCGACTCTTAATCTAATACAGAGCCTCTTCTCTTCGAGTAAAGATCCAGTTCTTAGACTCTGTTTCAGTCTCAGACTTTCATAAATTGAAATGAGCTTTGTAAAATGTTGCTCAGTACCAAGGTTTTCTAGAATTAATTCAAATTTTTTTTATAATTGAAACTTATTGAGCTAAGGCTCCTTCATTAAAAAAAATATTAATCACTATTTTTATTTAATTTTATAGAAAATTTCCCTTATCTCACTATTATTTGAATAATGTTGTTTAACAGCCTACGGCAATATTGATAGACTATATGAAATCTTAAATTGGCGAAGATAGCGGATTTAAAAATTTTTTAAATATTAATCAATTGATTATGCATAAGTAATGTTTTTGAGACAATTAAATAAAAATTACCGTTCTAACTGAAATGTTTTCAATTAAATATAACTAAATTACCGATTTAAAAGAAAAAGTTAATCTTTAAAATAAAAATAAAAAAGTAAAAACCTTTTTTTTTTACTTAAAATAAGATATTCAAATCATATAGTCCTTATGTGAATGTTTCTTTTCAAAAAATATTGTTTAAAACAATATTTAATTTAGAAAAGAAAGCAAAAAAGAGCGAGTTCAATTTTAGGATATTTGGAATATTAAGTAAAATCAATTGATCAAATTTTTAAAAAAATATAAATCATGTTTCTTATATTTTAAATGAAAATATTAAAAAAATCAAAACATTTAATTATTATCTTGAAATCGTTGGCTAAAACAAACAATTACATTCTAATTTGTTAACTAAGTTTTTAAATTTTTATTAAATTACAATAAACAGATAAGATTTTTGTTGTTGTTTTTGTGAGAATTTTTTTAGTGATTACTAAAAATAAAACGATTTTGTTACTGTTTTAATTGTTTTTTTAAGAACAAATAAGTATTCCTTACTAAGCAGCTAAGAAATTCTGATTGATCAAACATTTTCTATAAAATAGTCTTAAGAATGGAAGAAGGTCAATTTTAAAGAAATAATACCGTAATAACTCGATAGTTGTACGATGGTACAAATCTGAAATTTCAAATTTGTCCCATGGTATAATTTCATTTTTGTATCCATTTTAGGGGGTCGGTCTGATTCCGAAGTTAGATCTGGTTTAATTTTAAAATAAGACCGGTCCAAAAGTTGAAACTAAAAAAGGAGAATAAAATCCAAAGTTTTTTGTTTGTTATATCATAAGGATGTTAACAGCTTTTTAAAGCTAAAAGCTTTTTTGCATTGGCTCTTAAATTTTTAACTAAAAACTCCTTTAAGTATTCCCAAAAGAGCGGCAAATCTTGCTATTGTACAGGTCTCATTTTAAAAGTAAACCAGGTTAGTTTTAAAAATCAATTTGACCGAGAATTACAGTATTGTGAAAAAATTAGAGAACGCTTATGATTTTTTTGTTTCGTTTATATTCAAAGGCTTATATTTCAACATTGGATCGGGATATCGATTTGGTTTTTCTTTTAGTCAAAAATATACGTTTTCTCCTTTCAAATGAACCCTCATTTATTGGCTGGCGAATTGTTTGAGTCTGGGCATTAAAATTATAAAAAAACACTCTTTTTTTTGTTTGTGAAAAATTTAGAGAACGACTTGAATTTAGCCCTCGTACTCAGCGAAAACTCAACCGATCTTTATCAAATCTTGTATTTGAGCACAAAAACCTTCATTCTATCACATGAAAAAGTTTCAGACTTAAGGGTAGACGGGTTTTCAAGAAAACTCTCTTCGGAACCGAGAAGACACCAAAGGTAATCCTTGTTGACAATATGAATACTGTAAGGTCGAGATAATTGAAAAATCGTTTCCTACAATCGGGAGTGAGTTAAATAAACTCAAATCATGTTTTGAAGATAGATTTGACCTACAGAATAAAAAATAATCCAACCAAAGACGGATCTGGATTAGGTAGCCCCTTAAGTCAACTCTAAAAGTAAGCATGATCTGTTTAGAAAAAAGTTTCCAACCCATCTCATGATCAAATTCAAGTCGTTCTCTAAATTTTTCACAAAAAATTGATTAACAAAAAAAAGAGTGTTTTTTTATAATTTTAATGCCCAGACTCAAACAATTCGCCAGCCAATAAATGAGGGTTCATTTGAAAGGAGAAAACGTATATTTTTGACTAAAAGAAAAACCAAATCGATATCCCGATCCAATGTTGAAATATAAGCCTTTGAATATAAACGAAACAAAAAAATCATAAGCGTTCTCTAATTTTTTCACAATACTGTAAACCAGCAGGTTACAGAGCTCCTTCAGACCAGACCTTAACTTTTTCTTGAATTTAAACCCCTTCAAAACAAAAACATAATGATTTAAATGGTTAACCCGTATGACTAAATCAATGATTGTTTTTGACAGTGAATCAGCTTGAAGCATTCGTTACAATTACTCTTAGAGGTTTCAACTACCCTAATAGAACAAATTGTAGAAGAATTTTTCATAAACTTGACACAGTTACTCCTCTTTGACTCTAAAACTCCATGTTGCAGAGCCCCTTCAGACGAAACCTTAACTTTTTCTTGACTCTATCTCTTTCAAAATCTACAAATCTTTGTCAACGAGTTTTTTATCTTCACTGCTAACTCACACGGATTCTAAAATGCATGGATTTGGATTGCAAAAAGTTCAAAAAGAGGGGGATCCTTTCCCTTTATCCAACACAACTTTTTACATAAAAATAAAATTTTCTCTAACAGATCTCAGTTGAGATTTTTAGCTCTGCTTGGCGATAGATGCAAAAACTAAAAAAACTTTTAAACACAAAAAAATGTGCTGAAAAATTTTAAAAAAACATTTGACACAGCTATATGATGGAAAAAAATGGAATTACTGTATCACTGAGCAGTATCTTTGTGTTTATTGAATATGGCTGTGGCTTTGATCATGGACCCTGCCCCTTGAAACTCTGGTAAATTACGTCCTCTTGAATGTCGTCTCATTAGTGAAGTGTTGGTTGGCTCACGACGCATAACTTTTTCAGTAATTAAAAGCGTGGTCCTCCAAATTTTAAATTCATGTCTAACTCATCTAAACAGGTTTAGTCTTTTAAGAAGGGGTCGTATTTGGAAAAAAATGTGTTAAATAGTTTTTATGGAAAAAAATTGAGATTTTTTGTGCCGAAAAGTTTTTCTATTGTGTTGAGTAGTGAATCCCACTTTCTTGTGTCTTAATTTTTTACTCTTTCAATTTTTTTGTAAAATTCATTATTATTTTCTTTTAAAAATATGTCGCTTTTAGTTTTGAACTCTTTCAGGAAACTGGTTCAAGATCTTAAAAATATCAGTAAAAAAGTGCTACTTAGTTGTTTTGCCCTATTTTTTAAGCCCAAAAATGTTTTCTCACTACTTAGTTTTCCCGGAAAACCCCAGAGTTTCCGGGACCAAGACGTTTCGGGAGTAAAATTGCATGTTTTGGATCTTAACCATAAAATATGAATATATTAGTCACATTTTCTTGTTCAGAAGACTGTTGGCTCATACCAAACAAATTTTGGTGATATTTGCTCAATCCATTAAAAAGTTATGGAATAAAAACCAGAAATACTCATTTTTTTAAACTTTGAATTGTCAGGGTCAAATATATAGGTTTTTTAAGAATTCCTTCGGAAAGGAACATAGTAATTTTATGATCTATATATCGTTTTAATCCTTGAGAATTTCTCTATCGAATGGTGGGTCTAACTGATTTTTCTAAAGCAAAATTCCCGAGGACACCCGAGGAGAATGGGTTGGGTCACTTCCAAGAACCCTACTTCCGAAGGAAAATTTATGCTGAGAAGATGATCACTTTTTTGAAAACTAGAAAGAACAAGGTACAAGTGTACAAAATTTCATTTGTTTCCGATTATTGGTTCATATTTTTTTTTAAATTTTAAAATGACGACAACCATTTTGGAACACCTGTTAGAAACACGGATACCTGAAAAAAGCACATAGGGGTGTAAATCTTTTATTTTGTGGTCAATATTTAAACTGATTGTATAGAAATGTTCCTCTCGTCAAGAGCTTTCGTTTGGCGTCCATACCATAAGCATTGAATGTGAGTTTCCGAAAGAAAAATTTAAAAAAATACTTAAAATACGTCCACACCCATATGAAACCCACTGCACATCCCAAACACACTATTTTTTTTGCTTTTTGAGATATTTTAAGAAAACAAGAAGCAACTTTCAAATTTGCACATCCATATGAAAAAATAAAGTATAGGCGGACATATTTCCAAAAGTCATAAAATGGTGTAATTTGATCCGGAGAACTCGAATTTCTGGTTTATTTAGCTTAATTTCTATCCATTAAGAGAAAAATCGAAAAAAAGGATTTAAAATTTTTTAAAATTATTAATTCAGAAAGTGAATTTTTTTTTCAATTTTCTCGAAACAAAAGCTCTTGACGAGAGGAACATTTCTATACTATCAGTTTTTTTGCGATCAAAATTTTATTTTTTTGATTTTAGTTTTAAAATTTTTAAATTTAAAATCGTTCATATTTTAGAAATGGTTGTGATATATTGAATTAAATAAATTACAGTTTCACTCTAGTTCATTGAGAGATTTTTAAAAGATTACTAAGCATTTCAGAATTTAGATTATAACCATTTTTCAATCATCGTCGTAATCTTTCATAAAATTCTATTGATAGATTTCTGGTTTCAATTATTTTATCAAATTAAAAAAAAATTATATTAAAGATTATGTTTTAAATAGACGCGTTCAATAACAAAAAAGTAAAAAACTAATTTTCCAAGAATAAACTGTTTTTTGTTTTTACAACTTCACAGAATTCAATTTTTAAGAGTCTTTCAAGAAAGAGTATTTTTAATCTAATTTAAATCTCCAGATAAAGTAGTTGATGAAAAATTTGAATTTCTTGGTTTAAATATTTTTCTGATTAGAGTAATTTTCGCTTTCTGCACTTTAGTATCCTAAATTTGGCTTATTTTTTACTTCTGTGTTTTTTTTCGAATTTTAGCATCATTAGACGTTTAAAATCTCGAGTCCCAATTCAGTACTGGAATTTTGAAGGTAATTATAAAATATTTTTATTGAAAGCTTTAAGAGGTTGTCAATCACGAAGATGCTAGACCGATAGTGCATCTTTTGATATTTCAAAAATTTTTGTCAATGTATGCTAAGACACATATAATTAAAGTTATAATATAGAAATATTTATATTACGAATCATTGCGTTAATTTGATATGTTTTCAGCAAAATAAATTAGTTGTAAGTTCTAGAATACTTGACAGGGTCTCAGTATTCAATAATTGAATGCATGTCTCGATCAAAAAACTTAAAGCTTCAGATATAATGTATTGAATTGTTCAATTTTAGTTATTACTCTAATCGGAATTAATAAAATTAAAAATATCATCAATAAATGATACGTCAAATTTTTGATATTGACATGTTAAAAATGGAAATTAAACCGTAATTGAGATTAAAAAAGACACCGAATATTTTGTTTCAAGATTATTTTTCAAGCACATTGTTAGAGGATGCAGTACGCTGAATTTTTTTTTCTTGTTTGGAGGAAAAATCAAATTTTGGGCCAATAGTTAAAAAAGGTTGATTTTCAATACCTTAAACGAAAAAGTATTTTTTTATGTTTCTATGCAGACTTTTTTAATACCGTGAACGCTATTTATTTTTTCAGGTTTTAAAATAAAACCGACCTTGGCCGTGTTTGGTCAAAAAAATTTTCAGTTTACCCTAAAACTCAATTTCTACAAATTTCCTGGAAAATTACGTCTCAACTCTGAGTCTTTGTAGCATAGCGTCCACTGCATTTACACAGGATCCTCTTTTTTGGAATGGGTACCTTGATTATATTGGAATCTAGTGCAGTATTTAGTCATGTCCAGAATGTAAATAATAGTTAATTTTTTATTTTTCATCAGTCAAAAGTCCGATTTTTTCTTTACCGTGAAAGACAAAGGGGGTTACATAAAAAAAATTAATGTATAAAAGGCATCTAGAAGATTGTAGAGGCCAAAAATAACATTGTTGCAATTACCTTATCCCCTCGTTCGATTATGCAGCACTACGACCCAAAATCCAAATTTTTAGGAGGATTTTTTAACGATTAGAAAAATGCTAAAACATGCTTAAGACATTCGTCACACTCTAGTCTTGAAAACAGAGTCTGCTTAGAATATTTTGGGTCTTAGGGGTTAGGTGACCAGTTGGTCACATAATATGTGACCAAAATTTTTTATGTTGATAGGTGACCAACACTGGTCACGTAATTTTTGAAAAAAAAATAAGTGACCAAAAATTGTTTGAAAAATAAAAATAAATAATTCCCGCGAAAAAAAGATTTATTATGTGACCAGCCCCTGAGATAGGTGAACAGTCCCTAAGATATGTGACCAAAAAAAATCAAAATAATTTTCTTTATATATCTGAAAAATTAAAAAAAAATGAATGTGCCCTTGTCATGTGAGTTTTTAAGCCTCTTTTCTCATAGATTTCATTAAAAACTGAGTAACGTTTTTTGCTTAGCGTTTGTTTGACTAATTCAACAGCTTCTGGATCCACTTCTGGATCCTCAAGTGAATGTTTCTTGTAGATCAAAGACTTGTATTTTACACTCAAAATCTTTACATTTTGTAAACTTGAATTGATTTTATCCAACATGTCTTTATTGCTTATGTGTTCATCAATCGCCTTTTTTGTTTGATTGCACTATGTTTTTTTTTGTACTTGATTCAGAGCTGAAATTTAATTCAACATATGTTAGAGCATCACCCTCGTCTTCTTCAACGGTTAAATCCCGTGTCTCATCAACACGACTCCGAAAGTAATCTTATTTTTTGTTGACTAATTTTGTGTATAAAAAATTTATGTGACCAGGCAACGATTTATGTGACCAGTTGAAAAAATTTCAAACAATTTTTGGTCACTTATTTTTTTTTCAAAAATTACGTGACCAGTGTTGGTCACCTATCAACACAAAAAATTTTGGTCACATATTATGTGACCAACTGGTCACCTAACCCCTAAGACCCAATATTTTAACAAAGGCCAATTGCTAAAAAGAGCTTCCTAAACTTTTGGATTTCGTGTTATGATGCTGCATCGAACGAGGGAATACGCTAATTATCGCCTTGTGTTCCATTTTTATCACAAAAAAGATAATTTCGGCTTTAATTCGCTTAAAAAACTGTCGTTTGCTCAATCTTTAAATTTAAGTTTTAGAGTATGAACATCCAAATTTGGTCAATGATTTTAATCTTAAATTCTTTAAGTCAAAAGTTGAGGTAAATTAGAAAAAAAAAATCTATAAACCGTTATAACATTAACACGCAACTCCTAAAAGCCTAATTTTAAATCAAATTTTTGTTTCAGAATTCTTGATTTATTTAAAGATCAATTTTTTTTTGTTGTTGATTCTTTTCCTATGACACCTTGATTTAAATTAATTCTTTTAAAAGATACTGTTTCGATTCGTGATATAGATTTGATTTTTATAAAAAAATTTCTAAATTTTAAAATTGATAAATATACTGTTTCAATATAAATATTCTATTCGTTTTTCTAGTTAATTCAGTTCCATTTTAATGTGATAATTAATTTAATACATCCAGAAAACCAGGCATCCAGCATAGCTTTTAAATTTATATGCATCATTGTTTTCTACAACTAATTAGTTCTATCTTTAGTTTTCACAAAGTGGACGTTGTAGTTTATTCACTGTAATCCCTTGTCCTCGAATGTATCCTTTAGAAATATTTGACTGAATCAACTTTTTGAATCCTAGTCAATTTAGTAATAGGATAAGGTGATTATTGAATGAATATTTTTGTGAAACTAAATAATTAATGATAAATTTTTCAACACTGAACAAAAATCTTTTATTCAAATGTTTTTTTTACGTTCTTTAATTTTTTAGATTATTTTTTTTTGTAAAAAAAATGAGTTCATTGATTAAAATTTGCATCTAACTTTCCGTGAAGAGCTTCTTCTATATTAACTTTTTTTATTCTTAAAAAATAAGAGATTTATTAGCATATGCATCCTTTGGCAATCGTGAAGGAAGTTTCCAATATTTTAAAGCTAACTGCTGTTTAAACTACAGCTTTTGTTAAGGCTCCAATGCAATTAAAAGATTCTTATTGTGAAACAATCAAAAACTCTGTTGATCCTAATAAAAGTAAGCCTAAAGAAAATGGAAAAGCAAAAAAAAAGGGCCTGACCGGGGATCGAACCCGGAGCCTCTCGCACCCAAAGCGAGAATCATACCACTAGACCATCAGGCCTTGATATTTGTACTTTTTGTATCTTTTTTGTTCTTCTTGTTATATTTTGTAATCATTCATTCATAAAAATTACCAAGATTTGTATTTGTATTTGTAAGACAAATATCAAGGCCTGATGGTCTAGTGGTATGATTCTCGCTTTGGGTGCGAGAGGCTCCGGGTTCGATCCCCGGTCAGGCCCTTTTTTTTGCTTTTCATTATCTAATTAGCTATCGCGACTTTTATTAATTTTTTTCTAGAAAATATTTTGACATGTTTCCTTGATTAGAAACGAATAGAAATCATGACATAGAAAATTTGACTTTGAAAAACTAGTCGCTCCTTAAAACGTGCAAGCTGGTACTGTCAGTTAATATCTTCGCATCAGGTTAATCACCAAATAAATCATTATTTCGACAATCACAATGATCGCATGTAATTCGAATTTTTGCAAAGACATTAGAATGATGATGAGCAAATCGCATTCGAGGTTCCGTTACGATTGTGAAACTAACAAGTCCACTTTTCGATTCCCAAGATCCTTATTCCAATAGCTTATTTAAGTTGTTTAAAAATTTGTGCCCTGGAAACATGTTCAATTCAGTTGGATTAAATTTTCTTCATTTCTTTCAAAGGAAACTTTGTTAAAGTTAAAGCCTCTACCATTAAACTGAATAACGAATACCTTTTTAGCCTAAGAAAAGCTCCCACTAGTTGAAACCTTTAGTTAACGACATTTGTAAAAAATCAAGGTTCATTCATTCGATTTAAAACTTCCTCCTGTACCTTTACTTTTGTGTTCCATGTGAAAATTTAAAAGCTATTTGCTATATTACAGTGTCAGTCTGAACTCTTTAACTCTAGAGTCGGAGTCTGAGCCTGAGACAGAGTCTAAGAAATGGATCTTTACTCGAAGAGAAGAGGCTCTGTATTAAATTAAGAGACGCATTATTTCTGACTCAGCTTCAGACTCTGACTCAAAAGTTAAAAAGTTCGGGCTGACACTGTAATTTGGCAATTTTAAAATAAAATTTCAGTTGGTTTTCATAATTTGGATTCAAGAGACTTAGCTCTAAAATTCAAATAAAATTTTGATTCGATTTTGGTATTCGAATTTCAAAATGATTTGATTCAGTTATTTAAATTTAGATTAGTTCGAGTTTTGGCATGTTGAAGTTCATGCTCATTATCACATGCTCAAAATGTAAAGTTAAAATTATTAACTAAAAAACATTTAAATTAAATTTTTTTTTGATGAAATAAAATTAGCATGGGATGCTAAACAATATTTAAAAAAAATAAATTAACAAAAATTCGAATATTGATCGGCATCTTGAAGTTCATGATAATCTGCACATGCTCAATCCAGTTTCTTCTTTAATAACTTTTAATTGAAACATTATAAATCAGTTCTGCAAAATGCTAAATTATGTAACAAACATGCTAAACCTTAAATAAGGCTCTGCAAAACTTCTGCATAAACTCTGCATATTTATGCAAAAACAAGCCATTATAAAGGATTTAAATAACTGCGTAATACTTTTGCAGAGTTTTTGCAGAGCTTTATTTAAGGTTTAGCATGTTTGTTAAAAAATTTAGCATTTTGCAGAACTGATTTATAATGTTTAAATAAAAAGTTATTAGCAAGAAACTGGATTGAGCATGAGCAGATGAGCATGAACTTCAAGATGCCCGAGTTTTGTTTTTAAATAAAAAATAGTTTGTATTCTTAAATTCAAATAAGTTTTTTATCTGGATTACGAAGTCAAATGAATTCTTAAACTATTTGGATGGTATTCAAACAAATTTAAGTACTCAATCCAAATAACATTACTACCTTTACCCTAAAATTATGTTATGACATATATGTTCTCTTGAAATTAAATAATCAACCTTACTGTAATGAAAATCCAACACTCAGGGTCAATTTGTTAATTAACAATTCAACATTTATCAAAGAAATTGTAATATTTTATCTTTGGCGTTGTGTTAACGCCGAAGGCTATATAACGCTTCAAGTGATGTCTTCGGTAAAAAAAGATAACATGGTTTTTTAAACTTATATCCTAGATTCTGTGCAAAGTAAAAAAAGGGCCTGACCGGGGATCGAACCCGGAGCCTCTCGCACCCAAAGCGAGAATCATACCACTAGACCATAAGGCCTTGATATTTGTCTTACAAATACAAATACAAATCTTGGTAATTTTTATGAATGAATGATTACAAAATATAACAAGAAGAACAAAAAAGATACAAAAAGTACAAATATCAAGGCCTGATGGTCTAGTGGTATGATTCTCGCTTTGGGTGCGAGAGGCTCCGGGTTCGATCCCCGGTCAGGCCCTTTTTTTTTCTTTGCTCTTCATTATCTAATTTAATTTACACATCGTAAAACTCAAAAATTAAACCCTTTTTTTTTTGTTCTCACCTAACATTTTATAACTGATAATTAATTAGTAGTTTCCCTAAGGTTGCTCATCGATTTAAGAAAAAAGAAAATATTTTTTATCACGTTGAGATTTAATTGAATTGAAAAATTATTTGTACGCAAACTTTTTTTACTAAGATGAAATTTTTTATATTGTTCGATTAAACAAAACAGAAACTTTTAAAAGAAAATAAAGTTATTTGAAAAAAAGATTAAGTAACATCAATTAAAAAAAATTAAATTATGTTATCTTGTGAATTATTTACAATCAATTTGTTGATTTCCTTCTTCTTCTTCTTGTTTTTCTTTAATATAATCCTAAATTATTTTTTAATTATTTTAAACCAACAACAACAAAAAAATTTGGAAATTTAATACACCAACCATAGTGGTAACATATTTAATTGCATTTTTATAATGTCTGAAACAGTTTTCTCTATCTAAATCGGTAAAAAAAAAAACTTTTAAATTTTTTTAGAAAAATAAAATGTTTATTGTCTAATAAATGTTCTGTTTAATAAACGTTCGTTTTGATACATAACGTCAACTAAAATGTTTAATGCAAGTTTGTACAATTATTATTCTGTATCGTGGATCAATAATACAGAAAAAAATTTATGTAAGTAATTTTTTTTTGTTTGCATGTTATATCCTATCCGGTCTAGTGCCCTGATTAAGCTTCGATGCCACTTATCATTAATAGAGTACTTTTTTAGTACGATACGAAACTGAAAAGGTCATTTCAGCATTAATAATAATAATAATAATAAATAAAAGCTCCTTAACAAGGATTAGTTGTACTATTTTAGCCTACTAAGTTTTTCTTTAATATGCGTGTCAAGTTTTTTTTTATAATCATATCATCCCTTGGTAAATTGTTCCAAGCATTCCCTACACGATTGACACGATTGGTGAAAAAATTCAATCTTTGGTTGCAGTTTCTCAAATCCTTGATTGTGACTTCTTGTCCCATAATGTTCTGATGTTTGGTTCAACGGAAAATCAACCTTGTAAAAATTTTTAACTATTTTAAATTTTTCAATTAAGTCACCTCTCATTCTTCTATCCTCGAGAGATGTAAGGCTTAGCTTTTCCAGTCGATCCTCGTAACTCAAATTACGTAGTTCACCAATAATTTTTGTTGCTCTTCTTTTAACACCTTCAATACTTGAGATATCTTTCTTTAGGTGCGGATTCCAGACCTGAACCGCGTACTCTAACTGAGGCCTTACTAAGCTTGTATAGAGTTTTTCTAAAAATAATGAAAAAGGGACACATATTTTTCCAAAATATCTCTGTCAACACAAAATTCAATTTCTATTATAAAGAAAAAAGTATTTGGTATGATAAATTGGGGTCATGTAGCATTTTTGGAGAATATGTCCGGCAAGTGTTAAGGAAGTTTTTGTCCATAAAAAATGAAAAATGTGCCAAAAAAGCCAAAAAAAAGCCTTGGTTTTAAGGAATGGTTGCTTAAATGGATATTACCACAGAATTTTATTATTCGCTGTACACTAATTTGATAGAAATAAGCCCTAAATAAGTTCTGTTTTCTACGAAGGTTCTAATTAAGTCTTTTAGAGATAAAAGAGTTTTGTCAGACTTTCATGACGTTCTAAGAAATCGTGTTAGTAAGCTAATATTTATAAAAAGTGTCTTTTACTCGATCCCGTACTTTTTTCAAAAATCTCTTCGTACAAATTGTCTTAGGAAAAATTTAGAATAAAAAAAGTCTTAGTTGGCTGGAATCGATTAAACTCAAAGCTGACTTTTATCTAAATTATATCGAGCTAAATTTATTTCCTTAAATCAAGTCTCCTTAATCGTTTTGGCTACGCCAAAAAGCGAACATTACAAATTTTCAGATTGCCCGGTATATCTAGGGATACATTCGAGCTTCACAATTTTCGAAAGGACTTTTATTTCATATTTCTAGATAATGAAATGCTTTAAAAAGACAATGAAAATTATAAGTACAAAAGAAGAAATGACGTTATCAATAGCGCCCCGAGTAGTTCTTGTGAATTTATAATGTACTCGTTAGTATTTATTAAATAACAATGAGAAAAAGATTAACCAAATATTCGGATTAATTTATTGCAATTTTTATGCTTGTTATATCTAGACAATTAGATAATTTAAAATTTCCATCCATAATGGTTTAAAGTCACAAAAAAAGTAAGACATAGAAAAAAGGGTGCTTCATTACAATTAAGTAATTTAAAAAATCTAATTGACAATTTCGAGTTAATTTATCAGAATTCTTATAATTGCGGTATAAATATCAAAACGCCATTTTTGAATGACTCTAAAAATATTAAACGATAAAGAAATGGAAAATAGTAAGACTAAAATTTTAAATAAATGCTCCATTTAAGACCTAGGGTTACTAAGAGCGTCATTATGGTTTTTCATGAAGCTTATTATGTTTAAAGATTCTTCTCTTTCACATCTCTTGTATTCTCTTTTTACGTCAATTAAGGTACCACAGGCTCTAGTGTATCGTCATTTAAAGCTAAAGTTTCTTTCTCTGATTTTAAACAAGCCTAACAAAGACCAGTAAAATCCATGATCTAATCTGTTATAAAAATTAAGTCTTATTGACTTAAACAAGGAGATATAAAAAGGAGAAATGGTCTAAAATAAGGACGAGACAAAAAGCTCTGACCCAAGTTTCCTATAATTTATTGAAAATTTTTTTTCACGTTAGATGACTCGAGCATACAAAAGAATAAAAACAAAAGAAATCGAATGAAATAATCTTTAAATTTGGGTACTGACATAAATTTTTATTTGAACCCAAAAAACTCGATTTTTGGCTGAAGGTCTTGTAATTTATGAAGATTTTTTTCGTTTCCTGACTGCAGTAGGTTTATAAGGACTTTATAGAGTTCTAAGTCAGATGATAACTATTGACACGGGTTCGAAAAACCAGCCCGTCCATTATGACTATTTTTTTTTCAAAAAAAAAAGCATTTTCGAGTTCGAAAAACCTGCCCGGCCTTCGAGTGTTACCGTATTTCCTTGCTTATAAGCGACTATAAATCGCATCTTCTATGGGTAAAATCATGTTAAAGCGAATTGAATCTCAGGTTCTTTAGTGGGTTCATATATACAACTCGGTTCGGTCTACTTCAAAATCACAAGGTTAGAACAGATCTGATCTCCATCAGTCTACAAAAAGGGGGTATTAGGGGAGCACTTGTAAGCAAGGAAATACGGTAACTTTTAAAGAAAATCAATTAAAATTGGTTTGATTAATCATATCATTTTTTGAAAGGTGACGGAAATGAGCTCAATATTATGCAACCGACATACGAATACGAAAAAATAATAAATGGCGTGCAAGGATACATTCTATGGGGTATCGTGTTTGTAATTATAGCTTTTTTAGGCTTAATCGGAAATATAATAACAATTATAGTACTCAAAAAAGAATCAATTACAACAAATCTAAGCATTTTATTAATTTCTCTAGCAATTAGTGACATACTAGCACCAATTGCTAATGTACTTTTGGCAATTTCGTTTTATCATTTATCAAATCCTTACGGAAATTCGGTTAATTTTTTAATATTCAATGACATATTGAGGCATTTTATCCAACCATTGAGTACTATGTTCACAATGAGTTCTAGTTGGATATTGACACTGACCACCCTTTTTCGACTAATAGCCGTCATGTTACCTCTCAGAGCACGAAGCATAATAAGCAAACGTTTTGCGTTAATTTGTCTTTTTTTAATATTCGGTTTTGGTCTAGTCTCTATTATACCTTTGTACGCAAGTCTAATACGTAAAATAAAGTGTACACGTGACAGTAAAATTCAATATGTTGCATTCGATATGGAAATTACATCTGAACTAATGGCCAAATATTACATACCAATGATACAAACTCTAAGTTTTTATCTACCCTGGTGTGTAGCTTTGATCCTTTGGTTATTTTTGTTAAAAGCGCTTAAAAAATCGGAAAAAAATTTCAATGTCTCCTTTGTGCCTAAAGACAGTACTACTGAACCTATTGTAGAACATTCAAAACATAGTTTAACACATCATACACTATTCGGTCACAGTCAACGTAGTCACCATCATGATTCAAGTATACTAAGTCACGTACCAATTCATAACATGGATTCCCGTATAAGCAATGCACAAACAAGATTAAAATCATATAATCGTATAACCCTCATGGTTGTTGTTCTTACATTTACAAATTTAATCTGTCGTTTATTTACGTTTGTGTTTATATTCGAAATTATTTATAACGAGTATCTTAAATCAAAAAATGTTGGTATTGATTATCAAATAGAAGAAGTTGTCGATCAAAATTCGACTGATTATCAAGTACCCACACTCCCAAATTCAAGAATACATTTTCCGAAATTTTTAGCTTATTCACTTTTACTTAATAATATATTTTTGTGCATTAATCATAGTTGTAACATATTTATATACACATTTACAAATCCAAGATTTCGTAAAAATTTAATTATTTTGTTTAAATCAATGTTTGGCTATAGAGATTATAAATTGACCAATCAACATGATAAAAATCAATCGTCTACGTTTAATCATAATAATCGTAATGTAATTTGCAATGATGAATTTGTTAATGTACATGTAAATATGAATTATAAACGTGAAATGAGTAAAACTGTGTTTAAATGGAGAAATTTGATTGAATTTTTGTGTAATTGTTGTTGTAAATATAATAAAAACGGTGATAAACATCTAACAAATGAGTTTAAAACGAATTCGACTAAATCTAAAGCCTATACAATAAATCGGAGTGAAAAAGTCAAGTTTAGCTCTTGTAGGATTTAAATACTTTTAATCTCTTACATCTAAATTTTTTAGACATTTTTTTATTAATTTTCAATAAAAATTGATTGAATTTTTTTTTCAATTTTCCTAATGATACCCTGTATTAAAAATTATTCCAACGGGAAAGATTCGTGGCATAATTTTATTTTCATAGTTTATAGTTTATTTAATTCATATAAAATGGCACAATTGGTACACACTCACAAGTGTTGTATCTGTGAATTACTTTATATTAGTTTACAACGGTATAAAAAAAAGAAAAAATTTAAATTAAGGATAAAAAATAAAATAAAATAAGATATAAGGTTCGTTATGTGAGGTTATATTTTTGGAACATGGCATGATCTCATATGTGTTTTGATCCTGATCTTTGCTTCAAAATATTTACATAATTTGGACACTCTGTTTTAGGTTTAATTGACGTTTTAAGAACTTTTGTTTGTACGTTATTATCATTGTAATCAAGGTGGTTGTTTTTGCTAAATTAAGTAAATTTTTCTTGCTTTCGTCATCTCTTAGGATTCGGATACTTTTTTGTACTATACTATCGTTGTATGCGTTCGTTTTAGCCGGTTTTGTTTTGAAGCAAAAATCAGAGTTAGATCTGTCTGTGCTTCGATTTTATGGACACTTCGTTATCCGGATCGACGAGGAGCTTTGATACTTTTTTAAGGCTCATTGTTTCGATTCGTTCAACGGCATCAACTAGATTGTATTTTTCAAGTGACTCGTTTTTATTTATACCAATGATTCTCAGGATTCGTTACTGCAGGTCACACATTTCTGTTTTAATTCCTTTACTCGCCATAGAGAGCACCGGGCTATTGTAATATAGGTGGCTTACGACTACCGTAATCCCCCGCAAGGCTCCCCAAGGGGGAATTCATGTTTAGACCCTCAGTTTCGGTTTTAAAAAAAGTTCAATTTTGAAAAAAAATATATTATCAACTAGTTTTAACTTAACTGAGAAAAGTAAAACATTTTTTTTCATATCAAATATTCCCATCTTATCGCTGATGAGGTGCATTGGGGAGGGGGGATTGTGCGGGGGATTACGGTAGGCTTTTATAAACAGTAACCAAAATTTCTTAATTAAATCCAAGACGCTTGAGTTGTTTTATCAGAAACGGGATGTGACTCGTGTTCTTTTCGATATGTTCCAACTGCTGACCCCAGTCAAGTCTGTTGTTAATTTCGATACCTAGGTATAGATATGATTCTACGTCTTGTAGTTCTGTGTCATTTAGGCAGAGGCTTGGTGGTGTTTCTAGTCTTTTCCAGACGAGAATACGATTTTACATTTGTTTGTGTTTAAGCGCATGTTGTTTTCAGCACACCATTTTTGGACATTGATAATTTCTTGTGGTAGTTCGCTGTAGGCTTTACCAATTATGTGACTAAGGATATCATCAGCGTATTTTTCAATATCGGTCTCTTTCAGTTTTTCAGACAAATTTTTCAAAAAGACTTTTATTAAACCGTCTCTATTTTAGCTTTGTTTTTTTTTAATGTCTCTTAATTAAGACGATATTAAATCAGCAATTATTGTTGATTTTAAAAAAGCTTTTGATATGCTTGACCCAATATTATTCATTTACAAATTACTAAACTATGGTTTCGACAACCTGTCAATAAAACTTATAATCGATTATTTTAATGGACGTGAACAAAAAGTAAAGTTAAATGACATCTTCTCGGAGAATGGTTCATTAATACTTGGAGTTCCGCAAGGCTCAATCTTAGGTCCATTATTTTTTATCATCTTCATAAACGATTTACCAAAGTATTTGACAAATGTCCTATCAAAACTCTTTGCTGACGATACTACACTTATTGCTTCAGACGAAAATATCAAATCTTTAAACGTTAGTTTGGTCAAATGTTTAGAACTATTAGATGATTGGTGTAAACACAATCGTCTTTACATAAACTGGGATAAAACGTTTATCATGTACATCACAAATAAACGTATTCAGTTACCAACCGAGTTTAAGATATCTGATGCTCGTTCAATTAAAGTTGTAGTCAAATTCAAACTACTAGGAGTCACTCTAGATAACCGTTTAAAATTTGATCAATTCGTTTATGATCAAATTAAATCGATAAATAGAAGGCTTTACTCGATTCGTAGACTATTCTATCTACCGTTCGAAGTTAAACTATTATTTTTCAAAGCTTTTATTCTCCCATGCTTTGACTATTGTATATCGCTTAGCGTATATTTTAATCGATACTTAATCGAAAAACTCGGTCGAATGTTTTACTCAACTTTAGTAAAATTGTTACATTTTAGATTTTTAAATGACTCTTTGGTTGACATTAACCGTTTTTTGGAAGTTTATGGCTTACAAGGTTTCCAATACCGTGTAATTGGTAAGACTTTAAATTTTTTGAACAAAATAGCAGCTGATAGTAGTTCACCGACAGCATTGAAAATGGATATGGTACGAACAACCTTAGTAAATAAGAAATATGAACTAAGAAGTAACAACAAGTTAGTACTGGAGCCTAACCTCGCAAGATCAAAATTTGGCGACCTCATTTTCAAAAATATTTGTTCAAAAATTGTAAACAAAATTGAATGCCTTGACCTGTATGAAGACAAACAAATTTTCAAAAAAGAAGCGTACATTTTTCATGATCTTATTGTACCAGAGTTTATAAAAAAATTTTCAAATTTTGATTTGAATTTACAAAAAATTAAATATTATAGATAATTTTATTGTTTTTCTGTTGTTTTTTTATATAATTAATTTTTGTATTTTTTTTGATTTAATTAAATCTGTTATACCTTGTATAACCTGTTAAATGCATTTAGCGTTTAACTACATTAACTCACTTACTCTCGGATAGGTTCTTCCTTCTAGTAAGTTAGTGCACATAAGCATTTAATAATAAAAAAATAAAAAAAAATAAAAAATCAGCAAATAAAGTAACAGATTATTTTTTAGTATTTACTTTTAATATTTACTATGGTCGGTTTCCCTATGGTTTACTGTCTTCTCATTTATTTAGAATATCAAGTATTCCTTGTTAACAACCTAATCGAAATCTAATCGCTTGTAAGCGTATTCAGATAGGCATAGTCTGGTCTTTTGGTTCCGTGTTTTTTTTGCTCCGGAGTTTAGGAATAATCATGAGTAATTACAATAAAAAAAAAAATTGTTTTGCAACTATTAACTTAGTGTAAAATTTGTGGTAAATTTTACTCGTGTTTATAGTTATAAAATATTAAGGCTCCAAATCTTAATTTATCAGAACTTAGAAACAGGAGAAGTAATTTAGAAAGTTATAACATTCAAAAACTCTGGCTTTGAAATCTCAAACATAAACGAAATAGAACATTCCGAAACACATTAGTAAAACTTCGAAAACGACCCCAGCCCGAACCTCAAATTTAATGACTGTTTTTCTACACAGGCTCTAAATTTGTAGCTGTAAAGCTGTTCGTTCTTGTTCTAAAGTTTACTCTGAGAACTATTTTAAGGTCTTTTTTTAAACAATTTGGATATTTTTATTTGACTGTAATTTGGTACGGTAACATAGTCTATTACATAATAGAGAGTATGGTGAGTTTGTAGTGATAAGTGTGGTAGTCTTGAGTCCATAGGGTTTAAAGCTGAGAATTTTTTAGATGCTTTTTTGTTACTGCATTTGCTAAGAAATTTTGTTGAATTCGAATAGTCGATTTGGTCTATTGTACTAAGTCTAGTTTTGATTTGAAAAAAAAATTAAAAGAATCTTTTTTCCAAATTTTTTAGATGTATCGATTGCCAATCGTATATTGACACCTTCTAAGTCACTAGGAGTCTTTGATTTAGCATCATCTCTCTTTTAGAGTTAAAATCTCAAATAATGACAAAACTTAAGCATTGTCTTCAGAAATTGTTCTAGTTAAGTTCTGATGATTTGGGTGATTTATATTATTTATTTACAGGTCTTTCAGAGTAAAAATGGTTGTGTTGGTTTTGGTTGAGTTTAGACAATTTTGATGTACAAAGAAAGCAAAAATGGAGATGCCGGGTATCGATCCCGGTGCCTCTCGCATGCTAAGCGAGCGCTCTACCATTTGAGCTACATCCCCTCTACAATACTCTCTACACTTGGTATATTTTGTATTTTTTACAATCAAAATATTTTTATCAGATGGAACAAAGTAATTTATTTTTGTTTGCAAATTGATCGAGTAAAAAATTGAAAAAAAAAAACAAACAAATAAACTTACCAATCTCGTGATCTACAAAGATATCTTAAAGGAATATTTTGGGGACTCAGTAAACAACATACAGATTCGAAGGCAATTTTAAAGCTTCAAACCCTTAACATAAAAAATAAAACTAATAAATAATGCCTAGGACCATATCACGTTGAATGCACCGGTTCTCGTCCGATCACCGAAGTTAAGCAACGTCGAGCCCGGTTAGTACTTGGATGGGTGACCGCCTGGGAATACCGGGTGTTCTAGGCCTCTATTTTTTTTTATTCACACTCTTAACAGCTTTGTGGAAGTAGTTTTGTTCGATAAGTTTTAGGGATATTGTTATCACTTCTATTTTGTTCAAATAAAAATTTAATTGATTTATCGGTTTCAAGTTGACTGATTTGATCCGATATGATTTAATTTTTATTCTAAGCGCTATCCAGACTTAATTGAATATCATTCAGTTTAGTTATTCTCTAAGTGGTTGATGCAACTTAAAGACAAGACAAGGTCTTTGTTTAACAAAATTTTAGTCTAATATGGTATCGACTTAGTGACTAGAAGAAGTTTCGAAATTTTAGACAATCATGGTGCTCACATACACAAAACATGAGTCAAACAATGAGAAATTATAAATTTAATTAAAAAATATCCAATAAGATAATTTTTTGCTAACGAACATCTCATTAGAGATCTTAGAAATATGATTTTTTTGAAGTAATTAACAACACAAAAAGAGATAATTAGCAACGATAAGATACCGAAATGAACACTCATCAAAATGCTTGAATTTGAAATGATCAGAGTTAAAACAAACAAGAAAAAAAATGAGAGAGTTCTTTTGTTAGTGATAAAGTAGATGACATACACACCGATAATTTTTTCTCTTATTTAAAATTATTGCTATAGACTATAAAGCCTGGACTTGATTAAGTTTAAGTCGTGTTATCGCACGGAATAGTAAAAGAGAGAATATAATTTTTTTACAGTTTTAAGCGCTCTAATATGAAGATCGATGAATCATTTATTGAGTAAACAAACGCAAGAAAATAATTAAAGAAAGTAAGAGAAAATCTTTGGAAATTTCTCTTTGATAAAAAAGTAGATGATCGGGGCTTAGGAGTCGATTTATAAAATAAATTAAGATGGTCCTAACATCGGTAAATAGAGGCCTACAAAGGAAGAGACCGTGAGATGGAGCATGTACCGAGATAACATGCTATGTTTGATGTTGTGAGTCGAGTGACTTTATGACTTGGTGAAAAAAAACTAAAAAATTGACTATGTGGGAAAACACATAAAACATAGACTTGATTAATTTAAGTCGTATTATCACACGGCATAGTAAAAGAGAGAGAATATTTTTTTGATAATGATTTAAGTGCGCTAATACATCGATGAATAGTCGGATCGGGACTTAGGAGTCGATTTAGATGGTCCTAACAATTGTAAATCGTTAGGTTGTCACTGTCGCCCTTATTTCGCTTTTATCTGAGTGCTCTTAACCAGTTTATCGATCTCAGCGATTAGCTTTTCTTTAAAGTCAAGTCAAGTTCTAAAATTAAGACTTTAAGTGACTTCTGAGACGAAGGATTGCTTTTTCTCATAATTGACCATTGAAAAACTTATTTAAAAGCTAAAAATTTATAATTCACTTTAAGACCATAATCGATGATAAAAAAAAATTTTCTTAAAGCCAAACTCGGTTGAAAATGGTAAAAAAAGGACACTTTTCAGTCACATCGTGTCTAATTCTCTAAAAAAATTTTTCAGGTATCAAAGTTTAACTTTTTCTTGAAGAACATTAAGTAACTAATACATGAACAAGCTTTCGTTAGCTCACTTTTTGTCAGCACAATATCGAATTTTTACCCTTGAAATTACACAAAAATGAAAATTTTTAATTTTAATTTTAAGACACAAATTTAAACTCGTGTAATTTCACAATGACTAAAGGAAAAATTTTAAATTTTAAAATAAACAATTTTAACACGGATAAATAGGTGAGCCACAGCTCAGTGGTACCAAAAAAAACCGATTAACGATTCATCTGAGCCTAAAGCATTTGACTTCGGTTCCTTCTTCACGGGAGGGACCTACTACTGAGATCATTCGATACTCGCCTTTTTGTTTTTATTTTAACTAAAGTTTAGCTATGCTTTCTTCTGGGCTTTCGATTTTGGGTTAAAGGGTTCTAGGTTTTGGTTTTTGGCTTCCTTTTTCGGGTATTTATCACACGGACTAGGTTCTTTTCATTGAAGCTTTCTCGACGCTCATACACGCTAACAACAAAAATTAAAAAAAAATTTTAAACAATTTTTGCTCTCGAATACGTCAAGAGTTAATTTTTCTTTCAATCCGTGTAATATCATGGTGTTAGTAGCACACCAAATAGGTTGGTAGGACACGAATAATTTGAATATATTTTGAATGTCAAATCTTAATCGATGTGTATACACGCTAACATTGACTCGATTTAGTTTTAGCCGTGTTATCGAACGGTAAAGCATTCGATAACAGAGAAAAATTATCACTAGCAGAACTCTATTGTACTGTAGCAGTCAACGTAAACTCTATTCAGTTTTCGCCATATCCAAAAGAGGAAAAAAAACAGAGTTCGACGCATATTTTGACTGGAAACAATTTTAGTCGTCCTATCACACACAAGAAATGGCTCGCAATGGTTCAAACTCGTGTAATCATTCAGTAAAAAGGCTGATGCAACTCAATACAGTCTTCCCTCGTTAATCCGACTTATTTGGTTGAGAATTTTTTTTTCGGTTTATCGAAAATGTCGGATTATTGAGGTCTAATCCAATAGAAAAATATTACAGTGGGAATTTTAAGAAATGTCGGTTAAAAGAGGATTCCGAATTAGCGAGGGTCGGATTAACGAGGTTAGACTGTAAATATTTTTTTTAGTCGAAAATAAGTAGTGCATACACACAAACAATGACCGATTAACTTAACCAAACACTTTATCGTCGGTAAGAAGAGATATATAATAAAGAGATCATGTACAATCAATGTTTGATGTTCTGAGTCGAGTGACTTGAAAACTTATGAAAAAATAAATTTAGATATCGACGTCCATGTTTAAGCATAATTAAAAAGACGATCCTTTTCATTCTGAAACTATTTGGAAAGTCATTCACTTTATTTTATATTTAAAGCGTCAACACACTTAACGATGCACTCAACTAGCACAGTTATACATATCAAGAGCTGACTGAGATCGGGTGATTACACTACGTTATTTAAAAATAAGTAAACATACTCCTGATACTCAATACAAACATGGCCTCTGAAAATAAAATTTTTTAAAATAGTTCAGAGTTTGGTGTTGCACA
>JAJVHD010000046.1:72500-77500 GCA_022207745.1 Brachionus rubens | reverse complement strand
TAAACACAACAATTAAGTGCATTTAACGACCGAACAAAAGTGTTTGCACACTTTTCACGATTTTACATATAAATACCGACCCTCAGACAGGCGTGGTTATGGAAGCGATCCATAACCGCAATATGCGTTCAAGATATCGATGATCAATGTGTCCTGCAAATCACATTAATTCACGCAGTTTGCTGCGCTCTTCATCGACTCGCGAGCCAAGTGATCCACCGCATAGGGTTGTATTTTAGTTTAAATCGTAATCGCTATCAATTGACAATTGACAACGAACAACGAGTTTATACAAATAATACAACACTAACAATAAAATCATTTTTATAAAATGTAATTTAAATTTAATGCTAAGGGCGGGCGTAGTTCACATGCGCATGAACTATCTTCAAACCATACGATCATAACAGCTTGATCGCTTAGTAGGTACCCGACCATACAAGATAAGCATGTATGGATTTAAAACTAGGCTAGTCATAAACAACCAATTGCAGTTATTAATGACCGTTTAGTGTGTTTTAAGCGTTTGTAGTGTTCGTGTAAAACGAATACCACGCAAAAAGGATAATGATCCTTCCGCAGGTTCACCTACGGAAACCTTGTTACGACTTTTACTTCCTCTAAATGATCAAGTTTGATCATCTTCTCGGCACCTAGAGGCGACCTTGCGGCCACTTCCGGACCAATCCGAAGATCTCACTAAACCATTCAATCGGTAGTAGCGACGGGCGGTGTGTACAAAGGGCAGGGACGTAATCAACGCGAGCTTATGACTCGCGCTTACTGGGAATTCCTCGTTCACGGAGAATAATTTCAAGCCCCGATCCCAATCACGAAGGGGTTTCAGCGGGTTACCCACTCCTTTCGGAGCAGGAAAAACACGCTTATCCCTTCAGTGTAGCGCGCGTGCGGCCCCGAACATCTAAGGGCATCACAGACCTGTTATTGCTCAATTTCGTGTAGCTTACCGCTACTTGTCCCTCTAAGAAGTACGCGCCGACTAATGATCGGCGTACTATTTAGCAGGCTAGAGTCTCGTTCGTTATCGGAATTAACCAGACAAATCGCTCCACCAACTAAGAACGGCCATGCACCACCACCCACCGAATCAAGAAAGAGCTCTCAATCTGTCAATCCTTACAGTGTCCGGGCCGGGTGAGATTTCCCGTGTTGAGTCAAATTAAGCCGCAGGCTCCACTCCTGGTGGTGCCCTTCCGTCAATTCCTTTAAGTTTCAGCTTTGCAACCATACTTCCCCCGGAACCCAAAAACTTTGGTTTCCCGGAAGCTGCTAGCTGTGTCGTTAATTTAACAGCAGCTAATCGCTAGTTGGCATCGTTTATGGTTGGAACTAGGACGGTATCTAATCGTCTTCGAACCTCCAACTTTCGTTCTTGATTAATGAAAACATTCTTGGCAAATGCTTTCGCAGTTGTTCGTCTTGCGGCGATCCAAGAATTTCACCTCTAACACCGCAATACGAATGCCCCCGTCTGTCCCTATTAATCATTACCTCAATGCTCTACAAAACCAACAAAATAGAACCGAGGTCCTATTCTATTATTCCATGCAACATTATTCAGGCGTAAGGCCTGCTTTAAGCACTCTAATTTTCTCAAAGTAAACGTACCGGCTACCGAAAACACCCAATAAAGGGCATCAACGGCCAACCGGTTGATTAGGACCAGACATGTAGTAACAGCAGTTAAGCGTACCACATGCTAGTACCCGAGATCCAACTACGAGCTTTTTAACTGCAACAACTTTAATATACGCTATTGGAGCTGGAATTACCGCGGCTGCTGGCACCAGACTTGCCCTCCAATAGATCCTCGTTAAGGGTTTTAAACTGTACTCATTTCAATTACCGAGCCTCATTGAGTCCGGTATTGTTATTTTTCGTCACTACCTCCCCGTTCTAGGAGTGGGTAATTTGCGCGCCTGCTGCCTTCCGTAGATGTGGTAGCCATTTCTCATGCTCCCTCTCCGGAATCGAACCCTGATTCCCCGTTACCCGTTACAACCATGGTAGGCAAATCGCTTACCATCGAAAGTTGATAGGGCAGACACTTGAAAGATACGTCGCCGGCTCGAGGCCATGCGATCAGCACAAAGTTATCCAGAGTCACCATACAAAGGAATCTTGCGATCCCATTGGTTTTGGTCTAATAAAAGCGCTCTTCCCATACGGTCGGAGCTTTTTGCATGTATTAGCTCTAGAATTACCACAGTTATCCATGTAGTATGAACGATCTAAGGAACCATAACTGATTTAATGAGCCATTCGCGGTTTCACCGTGCTAAGGTATGTACTTAGACATGCATGGCTTAATCTTTGAGACAAGCATATGACTACTGGCAGGATCAACCAGATAACTATAAATAGTTATTTTAAAACTAAAGAAGACTGCCTCGATCGAAATCGAAGCAATTTGATTCTTTAGTGAATTCGAATTAAGCAATTGCTATTGCTATACTCGACAAGCGGCATAGCAACATGCTTAATCACAAATCGTTTTTTTCACAATGCGACCTGAGCTAATGCTGATTTTAAAAAATCAAGCAAGTAAGAGCAGGCTTGTGAACGCTTAGCTTTACGAACTAGTTTATGCTGGAAATTAGTATTTCGCAGCCATCTAATTTCTAATAAGCCATTTGAGATGAATTTTTACATTCATCTTGTATGTATGGCGAAACGTGCTATATGTCTATTTTTGAAAAAAAACTAAAAAAAAAATTGAAAAAAAAATAAAATATTGCAATCGACACACGCGCATTTTTTTTTTAACATCAAAAAAAAATATTTCAATAATCCATGCACTCATACACAAGAATATTTTTTTGTTTCTCTTGTTTAAAAATATTGCAATCGACTATGCGCGCTAACACACAAAACATTTACTCTATTAAATTTGAAGCCGTGTAATCACACGGGATAAAAAAAGTGAGACAGAAACAAAAAAAAATTTTTTTTTTCTAATTTTTTTAAATTTAAATGGTCTACTCGTAACCTCACAAGACAAGCGTTGGCTCTTTTTTTCTATGCGCTGTTACAATGCCTAATTTATAAAAAATAATAATGAAATAATCTAGGCGTTAACACACCCAAACATTGACTAGATTTAGTTTTAGCCGTGTCATCACACGGTCTAAAAAAAAGAGAGAGACAAACAAAGAAAAAAAATATTTCAATAATCCATGCACACATACACAAGAATATTTTTTAGTTTCTCTTGTTTAAAAATATTGCAATCGACTATGCGCGCTAACACACACAACATAGACTCAATAAAATTTGAAGCCGTGTAATCACACGGGATAAAAAAAGTGAGACAGAAACAAAAAAAAATTTTTTTTTTCTAATTTTTTTAAATTTAAATGGTCTACTCGTAACCTCACAAGACAAGCGTTGGCTCTTTTTTTCTATGCGCTGTTACAATGCCTAATTTATAAAAAATAATAATGAAATAATCTAGGCGTTAACACACCCAAACATTGACTAGATTTAGTTTTAGCCGTGTCATCACACGGTCTAAAAAAAAGAGAGAGACAAACAAAGAAAAAAAATATTTCAATAATCCATGCACACATACACAAGAATATTTTTTAGTTTCTCTTGTTTAAAAATATTGCAATCGACTATGCGCGCTAACACACACAACATAGACTCAATAAAATTTGAAGCCGTGTAATCACACGGGATAAAAAAAGTGAGACAGAAACAAAAAAAAATTTTTTTTTTCTAATTTTTTTAAATTTAAATGGTCTACTCGTAACCTCACAAGACAAGCGTTGGCTCTTTTTTTCTATGCGCTGTTACAATGCCTAATTTATAAAAAATAATAATGAAATAATCTAGGCGTTAACACACCCAAACATTGACTAGATTTAGTTTTAGCCGTGTCATCACACGGTCTAAAAAAAAGAGAGAGACAAACAAAGAAAAAAAATATTTCAATAATCCATGCACACATACACAAGAATATTTATTTGTTTCTCTTGTTTAAAAATATTGCAATCGACTATGCGCGCTAACACACAAAACATTTACTCTATTAAATTTGAAGCCGTGTGATCACACGGGATAAAAAAAGTGAGACAAAAACAAAAAAAAATTTTTTTTTCAAAATTTTTTAAATTTAAATGGTCTACTCGTAACCTCACAAGACAAGCGTTAGCTCTTTTTCGTTAGCGTTTTTCTATGTGCTGTTACAATACCTGATTTAAAAAAAAAACTTATATTGAAATACTCTAGGCGTTAACACACCCAAACATTGACTAGATTTAGTTATAGCCGTGTCATCACACGGGAGAGTAAACTGAGAGAGAGATTTATTTCTATACTTTTATTTCTGCTTGAAATGGTCTAAATCCAATTTAGAACAGTGGTTATATCTTAAAAGTCTTCTGAAGCATATTAAAATTTAATTTTAAAATGAACCTTAGTTGTCACAGAGGAGTATTTTTCACTCGGAATAAAAAATTAAGTCGAACAATCGTAAAAAATGAAAGTCTCTCCAAGATTTTTGTGCAGAAATTTTATCTTTATCTAGAATTCTTGATATCCTAGAGATTTAGAGAAATTTTTAAAAAGTTTTCTCGCTTAATAGTTAGATTCAAAATTAAGTTGGAGATAACTCGAAAGCGCATGTTGTTTTCTCGTCTATTAAAAAGAATAATCATGAATAATGTTTTTAGTTCTCTTTTTGCGTATTACCTTATGGTAATAACTTTTCAATTCACATATTGCTTACCCTAAATGATGGAAATTAGTAAAAATATAACTTTTATTATTAGATTTAAAAAAATTAAAAATTAAAAAAAACTTATAAAATGAAATTTTCAACTTTATTTTTTGTTGTTTCAACAATCGTTCTTATTCAACTAAAAACATCATCTGCAATAACTATTTATTGCTCGGTATGGGATATAAAAAAAACATAGATGGGAACCAAGGACTCGCTGTTCCTAACTGTGTAGGTTCTGCACCCATATATTCAC
>JAJVHD010000046.1:50000-65000 GCA_022207745.1 Brachionus rubens | reverse complement strand
GGCATCGTTTATGGTTGGAACTAGGACGGTATCTAATCGTCTTCGAACCTCCAACTTTCGTTCTTGATTAATGAAAACATTCTTGGCAAATGCTTTCGCAGTTGTTCGTCTTGCGGCGATCCAAGAATTTCACCTCTAACACCGCAATACGAATGCCCCCGTCTGTCCCTATTAATCATTACCTCAATGCTCTACAAAACCAACAAAATAGAACCGAGGTCCTATTCTATTATTCCATGCAACATTATTCAGGCGTAAGGCCTGCTTTAAGCACTCTAATTTTCTCAAAGTAAACGTACCGGCTACCGAAAACACCCAATAAAGGGCATCAACGGCCAACCGGTTGATTAGGACCAGACATGTAGTAACAGCAGTTAAGCGTACCACATGCTAGTACCCGAGATCCAACTACGAGCTTTTTAACTGCAACAACTTTAATATACGCTATTGGAGCTGGAATTACCGCGGCTGCTGGCACCAGACTTGCCCTCCAATAGATCCTCGTTAAGGGTTTTAAACTGTACTCATTTCAATTACCGAGCCTCATTGAGTCCGGTATTGTTATTTTTCGTCACTACCTCCCCGTTCTAGGAGTGGGTAATTTGCGCGCCTGCTGCCTTCCGTAGATGTGGTAGCCATTTCTCATGCTCCCTCTCCGGAATCGAACCCTGATTCCCCGTTACCCGTTACAACCATGGTAGGCAAATCGCTTACCATCGAAAGTTGATAGGGCAGACACTTGAAAGATACGTCGCCGGCTCGAGGCCATGCGATCAGCACAAAGTTATCCAGAGTCACCATACAAAGGAATCTTGCGATCCCATTGGTTTTGGTCTAATAAAAGCGCTCTTCCCATACGGTCGGAGCTTTTTGCATGTATTAGCTCTAGAATTACCACAGTTATCCATGTAGTATGAACGATCTAAGGAACCATAACTGATTTAATGAGCCATTCGCGGTTTCACCGTGCTAAGGTATGTACTTAGACATGCATGGCTTAATCTTTGAGACAAGCATATGACTACTGGCAGGATCAACCAGATAACTATAAATAGTTATTTTAAAACTAAAGAAGACTGCCTCGATCGAAATCGAAGCAATTTGATTCTTTAGTGAATTCGAATTAAGCAATTGCTATTGCTATACTCGACAAGCGGCATAGCAACATGCTTAATCACAAATCGTTTTTTTCACAATGCGACCTGAGCTAATGCTGATTTTAAAAAATCAAGCAAGTAAGAGCAGGCTTGTGAACGCTTAGCTTTACGAACTAGTTTATGCTGGAAATTAGTATTTCGCAGCCATCTAATTTCTAATAAGCCATTTGAGATGAATTTTTACATTCATCTTGTATGTATGGCGAAACGTGCTATATGTCTATTTTTGAAAAAAAACTAAAAAAAAAATTGAAAAAAAAATAAAATATTGCAATCGACACACGCGCATTTTTTTTTTAACATCAAAAAAAAATATTTCAATAATCCATGCACACATACACAAGAATATTTTTTTGTTTCTCTTGTTTAAAAATATTGCAATCGACTATGCGCGCTAACACACACAACAAAGACTATATAAAATTTGAAGCCGTGTTATCACACGGGATATAAAAAGAGAGACAGAAACAAAAAAAAAATTTTTTTTCTAATTTTTTTAAATTTAAATGGTCTACTCGCAACCTAACAAGACAAGCGTTAGCTCTTTTTCGTTAGCGTTTTTCTATGTGCTGTTACAATACCTGATTTAAAAAAAAAACTTATATTGAAATACTCTAGGCGTTAACACACCCAAACATTGACTAGATTTAGTTTTAGCCGTGTAATCACACGGTCTAAAAAAAGAGAGACAGAAACAAAAAAAAATTGTTTTTCGTATTTTTTTTTAAATTTACATGATCCACGCTTATTCACTCTAGTCATTTGCGCTCTATTTTTATGCCTTGTGACAAAATTGATTTAAAAAAAATGATGTTGAAAATATCTGGGAGTTAACACACCCAAACATTGACTAGATTTAGTTTTAGCCGTGTCATCACACGGTCTAAAAAAAGAGAGAAAAAATCAAAGAAAAAAAATATTTCAATAATCCATGCACACATACACAAGAATATTTTTTTGTTTCTCTTGTTTAAAAATATTGCAATCGACTATGCGCGCTAACACACACAACATAGACTATATAAAATTTGAAGCCGTGTGATCACACGGGATAAAAAAAGTGAGACAGAAACAAAAAAAAATTTTTTTTTTAAAATTTTTTAAATTTAAATGGTCTACTCGTAACCTCACAAGACAAGCGTTGGCTCTTTTTTTCTATGCGCTGTTACAATGCCTAATTTATAAAAAATAATAATGAAATAATCTAGGCGTTAACACACCCAAACATTGACTAGATTTAGTTTTAGCCGTGTGATCACACGGCAACAGACACTGAGCTCTTAAGCCGAGGTTTGATAGAAAATATTTTTTTTTAAATTTTTTTTTCATCAATTCTAAATTGTTAGATGCAAACGAGTGAATATTTTGAGAATGTTTGCAAAAATTTTATTGTCAAGTTTTATGATCCCGTGTGATCACACGGCAACAGACACTGAGCTCTTAAGCCGAGGTTTGATAGAAAATATTTTTTTTTAAATTTTTTTTTCATCAATTCTAAATTGTTAGATGCAAACGAGTGAATATTTTGAGAATGTTTGCAAAAATTTTATTGTCAAGTTTTATGATCCCGTGTGATCACACGGCAACAGACACTGAGCTCTTAAGCCGAGGTTTGATAGAAAATATTTTTTTTTAAATTTTTTTTTCATCAATTCTAAATTGTTAGATGCAAACGAGTGAATATTTTGAGAATGTTTGCAAAAATTTTATTGTCAAGTTTTATGATCCCGTGTGATCACACGGCAACAGACACTGAGCTCTTAAGCCGAGGTTTGATAGAAAATATTTTTTTTTAAATTTTTTTTTCATCAATTCTAAATTGTTAGATGCAAACGAGTGAATATTTTGAGAATGTTTGCAAAAATTTTATTGTCAAGTTTTATGATCCCGTGTGATCACACGGCAACAGACACTGAGCTCTTAAGCCGAGGTTTGATAGAAAATATTTTTTTTTAAATTTTTTTTTCATCAATTCTAAATTGTTAGATGCAAACGAGTGAATATTTTGAGAATGTTTGCAAAAATTTTATTGTCAAGTTTTATGATCCCGTGTGATCACACGGCAACAGACACTGAGCTCTTAAGCCGAGGTTTGATAGAAAATATTTTTTTTTAAATTTTTTTTTCATCAATTCTAAATTGTTAGATGCAAACGAGTGAATATTTTGAGAATGTTTGCAAAAATTTTATTGTCAAGTTTTATGATCCCGTGTGATCACACGGCAACAGACACTGAGCTCTTAAGCCGAGGTTTGATAGAAAATATTTTTTTTTAAATTTTTTTTTCATCAATTCTAAATTGTTAGATGCAAACGAGTGAATATTTTGAGAATGTTTGCAAAAATTTTATTGTCAAGTTTTATGATCCCGTGTGATCACACGGCAACAGACACTGAGCTCTTAAGCCGAGGTTTGATAGAAAATATTTTTTTTTAAATTTTTTTTTCATCAATTCTAAATTGTTAGATGCAAACGAGTGAATATTTTGAGAATGTTTGCAAAAATTTTATTGTCAAGTTTTATGATCCCGTGTGATCACACGGCAACAGACACTGAGCTCTTAAGCCGAGGTTTGATAGAAAATATTTTTTTTTAAATTTTTTTTTCATCAATTCTAAATTGTTAGATGCAAACGAGTGAATATTTTGAGAATGTTTGCAAAAATTTTATTGTCAAGTTTTATGATCCCGTGTGATCACACGGCAACAGACACTGAGCTCTTAAGCCGAGGTTTGATAGAAAATATTTTTTTTTAAATTTTTTTTTCATCAATTCTAAATTGTTAGATGCAAACGAGTGAATATTTTGAGAATGTTTGCAAAAATTTTATTGTCAAGTTTTATGATCCCGTGTGATCACACGGCAACAGACACTGAGCTCTTAAGCCGAGGTTTGATAGAAAATATTTTTTTTTAAATTTTTTTTTCATCAATTCTAAATTGTTAGATGCAAACGAGTGAATATTTTGAGAATGTTTGCAAAAATTTTATTGTCAAGTTTTATGATCCCGTGTGATCACACGGCAACAGACACTGAGCTCTTAAGCCGAGCTTTGATAGAAAATATTTTTTTTTAAATTTTTTTTTCATCAATTCTAAATTGTTAGATGCAAACGAGTGAATATTTTGAGAATGTTTGCAAAAATTTTATTGTCAAGTTTTATGATCCCGTGTGATCACACGGCAACAGACACTGAGCTCTTAAGCCGAGGTTTGATAGAAAATATTTTTTTTTAAATTTTTTTTTCATCAATTCTAAATTGTTAGATGCAAACGAGTGAATATTTTGAGAATGTTTGCAAAAATTTTATTGTCAAGTTTTATGATCCCGTGTGATCACACGGCAACAGACACTGAGCTCTTAAGCCGAGGTTTGAAAGAAAATATTTTTTTTTAAATTTTTTTTTCATCAATTCTAAATTGTTAGATGCAAACGAGTGAATATTTTGAGAATGTTTGCAAAAATTTTATTGTCAAGTTTTATGATCCCGTGTGATCACACGGCAACAGACACTGAGCTCTTAAGCCGAGGTTTGATAGAAAATATTTTTTTTTAAATTTTTTTTTCATCAATTCTAAATTGTTAGATGCAAACGAGTGAATATTTTGAGAATGTTTGCAAAAATTTTATTGTCAAGTTTTATGATCCCGTGTGATCACACGGCAACAGACACTGAGCTCTTAAGCCGAGGTTTGATAGAAAATATTTTTTTTTAAATTTTTTTTTCATCAATTCTAAATTGTTAGATGCAAACGAGTGAATATTTTGAGAATGTTTGCAAAAATTTTATTGTCAAGTTTTATGATCCCGTGTGATCACACGGCAACAGACACTGAGCTCTTAAGCCGAGGTTTGATAGAAAATATTTTTTTTTAAATTTTTTTTTCATCAATTCTAAATTGTTAGATGCAAACGAGTGAATATTTTGAGAATGTTTGCAAAAATTTTATTGTCAAGTTTTATGATCCCGTGTGATCACACGGCAACAGACACTGAGCTCTTAAGCCGAGGTTTGATAGAAAATATTTTTTTTTAAATTTTTTTTTCATCAATTCTAAATTGTTAGATGCAAACGAGTGAATATTTTGAGAATGTTTGCAAAAATTTTATTGTCAAGTTTTATGATCCCGTGTGATCACACGGCAACAGACACTGAGCTCTTAAGCCGAGGTTTGATAGAAAATATTTTTTTTTAAATTTTTTTTTCATCAATTCTAAATTGTTAGATGCAAACGAGTGAATATTTTGAGAATGTTTGCAAAAATTTTATTGTCAAGTTTTATGATCCCGTGTGATCACACGGCAACAGACACTGAGCTCTTAAGCCGAGGTTTGATAGAAAATATTTTTTTTTAAATTTTTTTTTCATCAATTCTAAATTGTTAGATGCAAACGAGTGAATATTTTGAGAATGTTTGCAAAAATTTTATTGTCAAGTTTTATGATCCCGTGTGATCACACGGCAACAGACACTGAGCTCTTAAGCCGAGCTTTGATAGAAAATATTTTTTTTTAAATTTTTTTTTCATCAATTCTAAATTGTTAGATGCAAACGAGTGAATATTTTGAGAATGTTTGCAAAAATTTTATTGTCAAGTTTTATGATCCCGTGTGATCACACGGCAACAGACACTGAGCTCTTAAGCCGAGGTTTGATAGAAAATATTTTTTTTTAAATTTTTTTTTCATCAATTCTAAATTGTTAGATGCAAACGAGTGAATATTTTGAGAATGTTTGCAAAAATTTTATTGTCAAGTTTTATGATCCCGTGTGATCACACGGCAACAGACACTGAGCTCTTAAGCCGAGGTTTGATAGAAAATATTTTTTTTTAAATTTTTTTTTCATCAATTCTAAATTGTTAGATGCAAACGAGTGAATATTTTGAGAATGTTTGCAAAAATTTTATTGTCAAGTTTTATGATCCCGTGTGATCACACGGCAACAGACACTGAGCTCTTAAGCCGAGGTTTGAAAGAAAATATTTTTTTTTAAATTTTTTTTTCATCAATTCTAAATTGTTAGATGCAAACGAGTGAATATTTTGAGAATGTTTGCAAAAATTTTATTGTCAAGTTTTATGATCCCGTGTGATCACACGGCAACAGACACTGAGCTCTTAAGCCGAGGTTTGATAGAAAATATTTTTTTTTAAATTTTTTTTTCATCAATTCTAAATTGTTAGATGCAAACGAGTGAATATTTTGAGAATGTTTGCAAAAATTTTATTGTCAAGTTTTATGATCCCGTGTGATCACACGGCAACAGACACTGAGCTCTTAAGCCGAGGTTTGATAGAAAATATTTTTTTTTAAATTTTTTTTTCATCAATTCTAAATTGTTAGATGCAAACGAGTGAATATTTTGAGAATGTTTGCAAAAATTTTATTGTCAAGTTTTATGATCCCGTGTGATCACACGGCAACAGACACTGAGCTCTTAAGCCGAGGTTTGATAGAAAATATTTTTTTTTATTTTTTTTTCATCAATTCTAAATTGTTAGATGCAAACGAGTGAATATTTTGAGAATGTTTGCAAAAATTTTATTGTCAAGTTTTATGATCCCGTGTGATCACACGGCAACAGACACTGAGCTCTTAAGCCGAGGTTTGATAGAAAATATTTTTTTTTAAATTTTTTTTTCATCAATTCTAAATTGTTAGATGCAAACGAGTGAATATTTTGAGAATGTTTGCAAAAATTTTATTGTCAAGTTTTATGATCCCGTGTGATCACACGGCAACAGACACTGAGCTCTTAAGCCGAGGTTTGATAGAAAATATTTTTTTTTAAATTTTTTTTTCATCAATTCTAAATTGTTAGATGCAAACGAGTGAATATTTTGAGAATGTTTGCAAAAATTTTATTGTCAAGTTTTATGATCCCGTGTGATCACACGGCAACAGACACTGAGCTCTTAAGCCGAGGTTTGATAGAAAATATTTTTTTTTAAATTTTTTTTTCATCAATTCTAAATTGTTAGATGCAAACGAGTGAATATTTTGAGAATGTTTGCAAAAATTTTATTGTCAAGTTTTATGATCCCGTGTGATCACACGGCAACAGACACTGAGCTCTTAAGCCGAGGTTTGATAGAAAATATTTTTTTTTAAATTTTTTTTTCATCAATTCTAAATTGTTAGATGCAAACGAGTGAATATTTTGAGAATGTTTGCAAAAATTTTATTGTCAAGTTTTATGATCCCGTGTGATCACACGGCAACAGACACTGAGCTCTTAAGCCGAGGTTTGATAGAAAATATTTTTTTTTAAATTTTTTTTTCATCAATTCTAAATTGTTAGATGCAAACGAGTGAATATTTTGAGAATGTTTGCAAAAATTTTATTGTCAAGTTTTATGATCCCGTGTGATCACACGGCAACAGACACTGAGCTCTTAAGCCGAGGTTTGATAGAAAATATTTTTTTTTAAATTTTTTTTTCATCAATTCTAAATTGTTAGATGCAAACGAGTGAATATTTTGAGAATGTTTGCAAAAATTTTATTGTCAAGTTTTATGATCCCGTGTGATCACACGGCAACAGACACTGAGCTCTTAAGCCGAGGTTTGATAGAAAATATTTTTTTTTAAATTTTTTTTTCATCAATTCTAAATTGTTAGATGCAAACGAGTGAATATTTTGAGAATGTTTGCAAAAATTTTATTGTCAAGTTTTATGATCCCGTGTGATCACACGGCAACAGACACTGAGCTCTTAAGCCGAGGTTTGATAGAAAATATTTTTTTTTAAATTTTTTTTTCATCAATTCTAAATTGTTAGATGCAAACGAGTGAATATTTTGAGAATGTTTGCAAAAATTTTATTGTCAAGTTTTATGATCCCGTGTGATCACACGGCAACAGACACTGAGCTCTTAAGCCGAGGTTTGATAGAAAATATTTTTTTTTAAATTTTTTTTTCATCAATTCTAAATTGTTAGATGCAAACGAGTGAATATTTTGAGAATGTTTGCAAAAATTTTATTGTCAAGTTTTATGATCCCGTGTGATCACACGGCAACAGACACTGAGCTCTTAAGCCGAGGTTTGATAGAAAATATTTTTTTTTAAATTTTTTTTTCATCAATTCTAAATTGTTAGATGCAAACGAGTGAATATTTTGAGAATGTTTGCAAAAATTTTATTGTCAAGTTTTATGATCCCGTGTGATCACACGGCAACAGACACTGAGCTCTTAAGCCGAGGTTTGATAGAAAATATTTTTTTTTAAATTTTTTTTTCATCAATTCTAAATTGTTAGATGCAAACGAGTGAATATTTTGAGAATGTTTGCAAAAATTTTATTGTCAAGTTTTATGATCCCGTGTGATCACACGGCAACAGACACTGAGCTCTTAAGCCGAGGTTTGATAGAAAATATTTTTTTTTAAATTTTTTTTTCATCAATTCTAAATTGTTAGATGCAAACGAGTGAATATTTTGAGAATGTTTGCAAAAATTTTATTGTCAAGTTTTATGATCCCGTGTGATCACACGGCAACAGACACTGAGCTCTTAAGCCGAGGTTTGATAGAAAATATTTTTTTTTAAATTTTTTTTTCATCAATTCTAAATTGTTAGATGCAAACGAGTGAATATTTTGAGAATGTTTGCAAAAATTTTATTGTCAAGTTTTATGATCCCGTGTGATCACACGGCAACAGACACTGAGCTCTTAAGCCGAGGTTTGATAGAAAATATTTTTTTTTAAATTTTTTTTTCATCAATTCTAAATTGTTAGATGCAAACGAGTGAATATTTTGAGAATGTTTGCAAAAATTTTATTGTCAAGTTTTATGATCCCGTGTGATCACACGGCAACAGACACTGAGCTCTTAAGCCGAGGTTTGATAGAAAATATTTTTTTTTAAATTTTTTTTTCATCAATTCTAAATTGTTAGATGCAAACGAGTGAATATTTTGAGAATGTTTGCAAAAATTTTATTGTCAAGTTTTATGATCCCGTGTGATCACACGGCAACAGACACTGAGCTCTTAAGCCGAGGTTTGATAGAAAATATTTTTTTTAAATTTTAAACCTCGGCTTAAGAGCTCAGTGTCTGTTGCCGTGTGATCACACGGGATCATAAAACTTGACAATAAAATTTTTGCAAACATTCTCAAAATATTCACTCGTTTGCATCTAACAATTTAGAATTGATGAAAAAAAAATTTAAAAAAAAAAAAAATTCCCTATCAAACCTCGGCTTAAGAGCTCAGTGTCTGTTGCCGTGTGATCACACGGGATCATAAAACTTGACAATAAAATTTTTGCAAACATTCTCAAAATATTCACTCGTTTGCATCTAACAATTTAGAATTGATGAAAAAAAAATTTAAAAAAAAATATTTTCTATCAAACCTCGGCTTAAGAGCTCAGTGTCTGTTGCCGTGTGATCACACGGGATCATAAAACTTGACAATAAAATTTTTGCAAACATTCTCAAAATATTCACTCGTTTGCATCTAACAATTTAGAATTGATGAAAAAAAAATTTAAAAAAAAATATTTTCTATCAAACCTCGGCTTAAGAGCTCAGTGTCTGTTGCCGTGTGATCACACGGGATCATAAAACTTGACAATAAAATTTTTGCAAACATTCTCAAAATATTCACTCGTTTGCATCTAACAATTTAGAATTGATGAAAAAAAAATTTAAAAAAAAATATTTTCTATCAAACCTCGGCTTAAGAGCTCAGTGTCTGTTGCCGTGTGATCACACGGGATCATAAAACTTGACAATAAAATTTTTGCAAACATTCTCAAAATATTCACTCGTTTGCATCTAACAATTTAGAATTGATGAAAAAAAAATTTAAAAAAAATATTTTCTATCAAACCTCGGCTTAAGAGCTCAGTGTCTGTTGCCGTGTGATCACACGGGATCATAAAACTTGACAATAAAATTTTTGCAAACATTCTCAAAATATTCACTCGTTTGCATCTAACAATTTAGAATTGATGAAAAAAAAATTTAAAAAAAAATATTTTCTATCAAACCTCGGCTTAAGAGCTCAGTGTCTGTTGCCGTGTGATCACACGGGATCATAAAACTTGACAATAAAATTTTTGCAAACATTCTCAAAATATTCACTCGTTTGCATCTAACAATTTAGAATTGATGAAAAAAAAATTTAAAAAAAAATATTTTCTATCAAACCTCGGCTTAAGAGCTCAGTGTCTGTTGCCGTGTGATCACACGGGATCATAAAACTTGACAATAAAATTTTTGTGATCACACGGCAACAGACACTGAGCTCTTAAGCCGAGGTTTGAAAGAAAATATTTTTTTTTAAATTTTTTTTTCATCAATTCTAAATTGTTAGATTCAAACGAGTGAATATTTTGAGAATGTTTGCAAAAATTTTATTGTCAAGTTTTATGATCCCGTGTGATCACACGGCAACAGACACTGAGCTCTTAAGCCGAGGTTTGATAGAAAATATTTTTTTTTAAATTTTTTTTTCATCAATTCTAAATTGTTAGATGCAAACGAGTGAATATTTTGAGAATGTTTGCAAAAATTTTATTGTCAAGTTTTATGATCCCGTGTGATCACACGGCAACAGACACTGAGCTCTTAAGCCGAGGTTTGATAGAAAATATTTTTTTTTAAATTTTTTTTTCATCAATTCTAAATTGTTAGATGCAAACGAGTGAATATTTTGAGAATGTTTGCAAAAATTTTATTGTCAAGTTTTATGATCCCGTGTGATCACACGGCAACAGACACTGAGCTCTTAAGCCGAGGTTTGATAGAAAATATTTTTTTTTAAATTTTTTTTTCATCAATTCTAAATTGTTAGATGCAAACGAGTGAATATTTTGAGAATGTTTGCAAAAATTTTATTGTCAAGTTTTATGATCCCGTGTGATCACACGGCAACAGACACTGAGCTCTTAAGCCGAGGTTTGATAGAAAATATTTTTTTTTAAATTTTTTTTTCATCAATTCTAAATTGTTAGATGCAAACGAGTGAATATTTTGAGAATGTTTGCAAAAATTTTATTGTCAAGTTTTATGATCCCGTGTGATCACACGGCAACAGACACTGAGCTCTTAAGCCGAGGTTTGATAGAAAATATTTTTTTTTAAATTTTTTTTTCATCAATTCTAAATTGTTAGATGCAAACGAGTGAATATTTTGAGAATGTTTGCAAAAATTTTATTGTCAAGTTTTATGATCCCGTGTGATCACACGGCAACAGACACTGAGCTCTTAAGCCGAGGTTTGAAAGAAAATATTTTTTTTTAAATTTTTTTTTCATCAATTCTAAATTGTTAGATGCAAACGAGTGAATATTTTGAGAATGTTTGCAAAAATTTTATTGTCAAGTTTTATGATCCCGTGTGATCACACGGCAACAGACACTGAGCTCTTAAGCCGAGGTTTGATAGAAAATATTTTTTTTTAAATTTTTTTTTCATCAATTCTAAATTGTTAGATGCAAACGAGTGAATATTTTGAGAATGTTTGCAAAAATTTTATTGTCAAGTTTTATGATCCCGTGTGATCACACGGCAACAGACACTGAGCTCTTAAGCCGAGGTTTGATAGAAAATATTTTTTTTTAAATTTTTTTTTCATCAATTCTAAATTGTTAGATGCAAACGAGTGAATATTTTGAGAATGTTTGCAAAAATTTTATTGTCAAGTTTTATGATCCCGTGTGATCACACGGCAACAGACACTGAGCTCTTAAGCCGAGGTTTGATAGAAAATATTTTTTTTTAAATTTTTTTTTCATCAATTCTAAATTGTTAGATGCAAACGAGTGAATATTTTGAGAATGTTTGCAAAAATTTTATTGTCAAGTTTTATGATCCCGTGTGATCACACGGCAACAGACACTGAGCTCTTAAGCCGAAGTTTGATAGGGAATTTTTTTTTTTTTTAATTTTTTTTTCATCAATTCTAAATTGTTAGATGCAAACGAGTGAATATTTTGAGAATGTTTGCAAAAATTTTATTGTCAAGTTTTATGATCCCGTGTGATCACACGGCAACAGACACTGAGCTCTTAAGCCGAGGTTTAAAATTTAAAAAAAATATTTTCTATCAAACCTCGGCTTAAGAGCTCAGTGTCTGTTGCCGTGTGATCACACGGGATCATAAAACTTGACAATAAAATTTTTGCAAACATTCTCAAAATATTCACTCGTTTGCATCTAACAATTTAGAATTGATGAAAAAAAAATTTAAAAAAAAATATTTTCTATCAAACCTCGGCTTAAGAGCTCAGTGTCTGTTGCCGTGTGATCACACGGGATCATAAAACTTGACAATAAAATTTTTGCAAACATTCTCAAAATATTCACTCGTTTGCATCTAACAATTTAGAATTGATGAAAAAAAAATTTAAAAAAAAATATTTTCTATCAAACCTCGGCTTAAGAGCTCAGTGTCTGTTGCCGTGTGATCACACGGGATCATAAAACTTGACAATAAAATTTTTGCAAACATTCTCAAAATATTCACTCGTTTGCATCTAACAATTTAGAATTGATGAAAAAAAAATTTAAAAAAAAATATTTTCTTTCAAACCTCGGCTTAAGAGCTCAGTGTCTGTTGCCGTGTGATCACACGGGATCATAAAACTTGACAATAAAATTTTTGCAAACATTCTCAAAATATTCACTCGTTTGCATCTAACAATTTAGAATTGATGAAAAAAAAATTTAAAAAAAAATATTTTCTATCAAACCTCGGCTTAAGAGCTCAGTGTCTGTTGCCGTGTGATCACACGGGATCATAAAACTTGACAATAAAATTTTTGCAAACATTCTCAAAATATTCACTCGTTTGCATCTAACAATTTAGAATTGATGAAAAAAAAATTTAAAAAAAAATATTTTCTATCAAACCTCGGCTTAAGAGCTCAGTGTCTGTTGCCGTGTGATCACACGGGATCATAAAACTTGACAATAAAATTTTTGCAAACATTCTCAAAATATTCACTCGTTTGCATCTAACAATTTAGAATTGATGAAAAAAAAATTTAAAAAAAAATATTTTCTATCAAACCTCGGCTTAAGAGCTCAGTGTCTGTTGCCGTGTGATCACACGGGATCATAAAACTTGACAATAAAATTTTTGCAAACATTCTCAAAATATTCACTCGTTTGCATCTAACAATTTAGAATTGATGAAAAAAAAATTTAAAAAAAAATATTTTCTATCAAACCTCGGCTTAAGAGCTCAGTGTCTGTTGCCGTGTGATCACACGGCTAAAACTAAATCTAGTCAATGTTTGGGTGTGTTAACGCCTAGATTATTTCATTATTATTTTTTATAAATTAGGCATTGTAACAGCGCATAGAAAAAAAGAGCCAACGCTTGTCTTGTGAGGTTACGAGTAGACCATTTAAATTTAAAAAAATTAGAAAAAAAAAATTTTTTTTTGTTTCTGTCTCACTTTTTTTATCCCGTGTGATCACACGGCTTCAAATTTTATATAGTCTATGTTGTGTGTGTTAGCGCGCATAGTCGATTGCAATATTTTTAAACAAGAGAAACAAAAAAATATTCTTGTGTATGTGTGCATGGATTATTGAAATATTTTTTTTCTTTGATTTTTTCTCTCTTTTTTTAGACCGTGTGATGACACGGCTAAAACTAAATCTAGTCAATGTTTGGGTGTGTTAACTCCCAGATATTTTCAACATCATTTTTTTTAAATCAATTTTGTCACAAGGCATAAAAATAGAGCGCAAATGACTAGAGTGAATAAGCGTGGATCATGTAAATTTAAAAAAAAATACGAAAAACAATTTTTTTTTGTTTCTGTCTCTCTTTTTTTAGACCGTGTGATTACACGGCTAAAACTAAATCTAGTCAATGTTTGGGTGTGTTAACGCCTAGAGTATTTCAATATAAGTTTTTTTTTTAAATCAGGTATTGTAAAAGCACATAGAAAAACGCTAACGAAAAAGAGCCAACGCTTGTCTTGTGAGGTTACGAGTAGACCATTTAAATTTAAAAAAATTAGAAAAAAAAAATTTTTTTTTGTTTCTGTCTCTCTTTTTTTATCCCGTGTGTTAACACGGCTTCAAATTTAATAGAGTAAATGTTTTGTGTGTTAGCGCGCATAGTCGATTGCAATATTTTTAAACAAGAGAAACAAAAAAATATTCTTGTGTATGAGTGCATGGATTATTGAAATATTTTTTTTTGATGTTAAAAAAAAAATGCGCGTGTGTCGATTGCAATATTTTATTTTTTTTTCAATTTTTTTTTTAGTTTTTTTTCAAAAATAGACATATAGCACGTTTCGCCATACATACAAGATGAATGTAAAAATTCATCTCAAATGGCTTATTAGAAATTAGATGGCTGCGAAATACTAATTTCCAGCATAAACTAGTTCGTAAAGCTAAGCGTTCACAAGCCTGCTCTTACTTGCTTGATTTTTTAAAATCAGCATTAGCTCAGGTCGCATTGTGAAAAAAACGATTTGTGATTAAGCATGTTGCTATGCCGCTTGTCGAGTATAGCAATAGCAATTGCTTAATTCGAATTCACTAAAGAATCAAATTGCTTCGATTTCGATCGAGGCAGTCTTCTTTAGTTTTAAAATAACTATTTATAGTTATCTGGTTGATCCTGCCAGTAGTCATATGCTTGTCTCAAAGATTAAGCCATGCATGTCTAAGTACATACCTTAGCACGGTGAAACCGCGAATGGCTCATTAAATCAGTTATGGTTCCTTAGATCGTTCATACTACATGGATAACTGTGGTAATTCTAGAGCTAATACATGCAAAAAGCTCCGACCGTATGGGAAGAGCGCTTTTATTAGACCAAAACCAATGGGATCGCAAGATTCCTTTGTATGGT